>APFE030166286.1:223719-320712 GCA_000404065.3 Pinus taeda | reverse complement strand
TGAATGGAGTGTTAATGGAAGAGGTTTACATTGAACAACCTCTAGGCTATGAGAAGAAAGGTGAAGAGCACAAAGTGTGCAAATTGAAGAAAGCTCTTTATGGGCTTAAGCAAGCGCCAAGAGCATGGTACAGTAGGATAGATTCCTATCTACTAGAAAATGGATTTGACAAATGTGAGGGAGAACCCACAGTTTACATCAAAGAAAAAGATGGTAAATTGCTAATTGTTGTGTTATATGTTGATGATGTGATTTTTACAGGTAATGATGATTACCTCATCGAAAATTTCAAAGCAGTCATGAAAGAAGAATTTGAAATGACTGACATGGGTTTGCTGAGATACTTCTTAGGAATAGAAGTAGATCAAAATGAAAATGGAATTTTTATCTCACAGGCAAAATATGTAAATGAAGTGTTGGGCAGATTTAATATGCAAGAGTGCAAGGCAGCAATCACTCCCACAGTAATGGGATTAAAACTCAGCAAAGAGGACAACAACAAGGATTTTGATCCTAGTTTGTACAAGAACATAGTTGGCAGCCTTATGTATTTAACTGCAATTAGGCCTGACATAATGTTTGTTGTTAGTTTAATTTTCAGATTCATGGAGAGGTCAAAGGAAGCACATTGGCAGGCAGCAAAAAGAATTCTGAGGTATGTCAAAGGTACTAAAAGGTTTGACATTTTATATACTGTCTCATAATGTTCAGATTTAGTTGGATACACTGATAGTGATTGGGCTGGAAGTGTAGATGATCGGAAAAGCACTTCCGGTTATGTCTTTCACATGGCTTCAGGAGCCATTTCATGGGCTTCTAAGAAACAACCTATCGTGGTGTTGTCTACAGCAAAGGCAGAATATGTGGCAGCTACAGCAGCAGCATGTCAAGCAGTTTGGATGAGAAGGACGTTGAGGAGCTTAGGCCAAGAGCAGGCAAAAGCAACAATGATTTTTTGTGACAATAGCTCAGCTATTGCATTATCAAAGAATTCAGTGTTTCATAAGAGAATGAAACACATTGACACAAGATTTCATTACATCAGGGAATTGGTGAACAATGGAGAAATTGTCTTAGAACATTACAGGACTCAGGAACAGGGTGCAAACATTTTGACCAAGCCATTGGACCAGAAAAGCTTCGAGTTTTTGAGAAAATGTTTGGGTATGACTGATAACCCAGCAGCTGAAATTAAAGGGGAGCGTTGAAACATTAATTTCACCTGCGCGGCAATCAATTCCGGAAAACCTCCTGTCTCATATCGCACCACTTTTCGCACAAAGCGGTTTCTGTCAGAGGGCCTCCAAACACCCCGACCAAATGACATGCGTCCAGTGTACAAACACAAAACTACCCATCCCCCAGACATTAAACATCGTTTGAAACTACCCATCCCCCAGACATTAAACATCGTTTGAGTTGTGTGGCTGTAGGACCTGAAAAGCGTCCGATCATGTCAACGCACTTCGATCATTTTCAACCTACCTGAACTTTTTGGTTGACCGCCCACATAAAGAAATTAATGTGATTTAATGTAGTTCGTAGAATGTTGGTAGGAGTTTTAACTTTATTGTTTTTTTATAGTTACTGAAGTATGGTGAATTTATTTGATAGGTATGGGCATAAGTCAACGCATCATTAATTTTTTTGGGCTTTGGTATATGTAATGTTTTGTGTTCATTTTGCACATGAGCTGGAATGAAAAGGAGGGCTCCCGGCAACCAAGAAGAAAACAGGGGATAACTTTGAAAAGGAAAATGTAATGTGCAGCAGCACAAAAACGAATGGAGGATTTTTACTCAGCGATGTAAAAATACACAACAATGAAAAGAGTAACGTAATTTTTTTTTATTTGAATATGAAATGTGAAAACCCACCATTTTTACTCAGCGATGTAAAAATACACAGCAATGAAAAGAGTAATGTAATTTTTTTTTTATTTGAATATGAAATGTGAAAACCCACCATTTCGAATGTAATGAAGAATTTCAGGAGTGGTGAATGTGAAAGAATTTCTTTTAATTTAATTTTTTTTTATTTGAATATGAAATGTGAAAACCTACCATTTCGAATGTAATGAAGAATTTCACTCAGGATTGAATGTGAAAGAATTTCTTTTACAGCAGTAAACCCATGTAAGAATTTTTATTCTACAACAGTAACTGTAAAAACTTTTCACATAGCAGTGAATGAAGATTTTACAAAACAGTGTAAAATTATTTGTAAAAGAGGCAGGGTAATTTTGTTTTTGATGAAAGTTCTTGGTGAATCCCTCTGAGAAAGAGGAAGAAATATGTATCAGGTTTTTTATTAATGAATATAAAGGTTTTATTGGTGTGAAAAATCTCTGTTTTCAGAAATTTTATTTGCTTCCCTGTGCAAAAAGATCCTGAGGAGAAAAACAGAGCATTACTCTGTATTCAGTTAATGTTTATTTTTAGGATTTTACCGAAAAAAATCCCAACAAAGTTATGGAATCCACGTGCTAATCTGTGTATGCTTGTGAGACTTTCTCCTCAATCGGGCTGCTACCCACGTAACAATCCTTATGCTGGCTCCCAGTAGCGCTAAATTCGACCTCCTACATATGTCTGTGATTTCCAGTTAAAAGATTGACTGTTATGTTCATCACACCAGCATTGCGCCTTTTCAAAAACTTCTCGTCAACTTAGAATATGAGTGCACACACCATCTAAAAAATGTGCACCATTCCCTACATTTGATCCCACGTAGAGGTAATTCTGACCGACCTTCACCCTATTACGAACAACGTTTGGTCTTTCACAATCGAACCACAACAACCACCACGTACACCAGGTGTATTCTTATCCCATTCGATCTAACGCAGGGCACATTTAAAATGTTCACTACATGGGCTATTTCAACCAACAAATCGATACATGCAACGTGAAAATATAGTGAATCGGGCGCAGACACTTAGGGAAACAAGAAATCAGTCTTACCGACTCGAACCAGTTAGGAGTTGACAAATAATTTGACTTGGTCCTCCACGTTGACTATTAAATCCGTCCTTTGCTCCAGTGATCCACAACGTGACAAATCCACGCAGGCCTCTCATCACATCACAAGCAATGCCTCACACACACGCTCTTTGCGCTTCAATTCAATGCCACATGGACTCGATCCAAACGTGAGGAATTCGGCTCTAGACGTCTTCGAATTTTGTTGGTCCTAGGCAGCAGATCATACTCAAGAACAAACACAGATTTGAATTTTAAATGGCGGCACAAGAGCGGTTTGATAACAGTACAGATTCTCTAGCCTAGGATACCCTTCCTGAATTGATACACGATTAATCATAAATTTGTAGGCAAAATTCAATGGATTCAACGTGGCTCTAGAGCAAATTGCCACGACCACATGTGAGACTGGCTTCCGGCTCAGAAATTCATATGCCATCTTTCAAATAGGCTATATTAAACATTCAGCCTCAAAAAATTCGCTCAGTACCTTTTTTTAAATATTATTTCATGCTACAACATTTGGCTTTATAAAATAATCGACCCCTTTTAAAAATAATCTCAACTTTGGCCACTTAATGATGGGACGACTCTTTTGAGTAATCTTCGATGCTCTCATATTGTCGAATAATTCTCACAATTTGCTAAGCATTTTGTTGAACAATTAATATTAAGGTGACATTTTTTGGTCAGAGATTATTTTTCGGATTAGGGTTTGTCTTAGAAAATCCTCTTTCATGTAATAATTTTGCCAGTTTGGCAAGTAAACTTTAATGGCAGAAAACTAATTCTGATACCACTGTAATATCTGGAATGGGTGGTTATTTTTCTGAAATGTCCCTTAAACTAAATCTTCACAACAAAATTCTCATAAATTTAACAGAAAATTTCCATGTAAAATTCAACAACATGAAATTGCAAATAATCACATAATGTGTAGAAATAATCTCAGCTTTATTTATAATATATAAACTGAGATTTTACGCATGAAACCACTGATATAGCTAAGACTAAACTGGCCTCAAGAATATGCTTCAATGTTGTTGACCCTCCAAAACTGAACTGAAATGTCATTGCTAAGTTCTCATGTGAATTCTGGATGAATTCACCAAGGAAGATGGGTCCTCACCCGATCTATTCACCAAGGAAGATGGGTCCTCACCCGATCTCTCTATATCATCCGAGGGTGTCCGTCCTGGGGCACCAAGGGAAGATGGGTCCTCACCCGATCTCTCTATATCACCCGAGGGTGTCCGTCCTGGGGCTACAAAGGGGAAATGGGTCCTCACCCAATCTCTCTAAATCACCCGAGGTTTTCCATCCTGGGCTACAAATGAAATAGAGAATCAAGTTCTCAAACCTCTCATACAAGAAGAAGATCAAATCCAAGATGTTCTCCAACAACCTCCTCCTCCTCTTTTATAGATGTGATGGACCCCTCTAGAACTTCCAATTTTATTATTATTTTAATCATTGAGCACATTTCTCTCTTTTTATTTCAATTAAAATATTATTTTTAATGGGGAAAATGGTAGATTGGCCACCATGCCTCCTCGGGTCACTAAAAATCACTTCTAACCATCCCATCACGTATATCTTCTCGTTTTAGTTCCAACGAGCTATTACACTAAGGTGTTCTATCAAGTATTCCTCCCGGAATGCCACCTTAAGCGTAATTCATTGAATTAGGCCTTTAATAACTCTGTTTTTTTAAAGTTGTCAGAATGCGACGAAAGAAAGGAAAATTGTGTGGATGATAGAATATATCAAAAGAATGCCATCAGACCTCATAAAAAACCTCTCAAAATCCCATGAAACATCTCCAAAATCCCTTGAGCCCATTGATGAAGTAAACCTGCACCTATGACCAGTATGCCTCCAACCCTCAAAGTCTATCCATAAGGAACAACAGAAAAAGGAACATCACACAAATATACTAACTCCTTTAGTAAAATAAGCATTTTTTGAAACTTATTAACAAATTATTTTTCCCTAGTTTCTACAATGTTTGTCTTAAGTGCATAAAATGCTCCTCCTTGGTGTTATTGAACACATATTTATCATCAAAAAAATTCCTAAGAATGAATTCAAGAACCTTATGGATGTAATTGCATCAATCCAAATGGAATTACAAAGAACACAAACAACCCTTCCAAATGGAATCACAAAGAACACAAACAACCCTTCCTCCATCATAAAGGCATTCTTCCTCTTATAACCTTCTCCAATTTTGCTTCAATGATACCCACTCTTTTAATCAACCTTCAAAAAGCATGTAGGTTTATTCAAGAAATATATCAAGTCCTCCATTATTTGCCATGAAATGAGTACTTGATTGTGAATTTATTAATTATCCTTGAATTCACATGCATTCTCCACTCACCTCCTTTCTCCAATGGCAATATTGTTGGTAGTTCATAATAACTCGAACTCTTTCTAATTATCTCCTTGTCCAATCATTTATGTGCCTATTTGTTTACTTCTTCACTAAAATTTATGGGATGGCAACTTGGTCCTTTAACTAATGACACCATAATATCATTGTTAACTAGCCTAATGCTATGTGACAACTTGTTCAATAAATTTGGTCATAACATCAAGCCAATTTGGTGCATAATACTCTTGATTGGTGGTAATCCTTTCAGCGTATCACCTAAAATCATTTCTTCTAAATCCTTCAACAACCCTTTCACCTTTACTAGTCCTTCTTTATCACTACAATGATGAACAATAGTTGATTCATAGAAGAATATCATATATATATGATAATGAATAAGTTACTTATTTTAAAATGACCTTACTGATGATATATATGTAGATTTATAGGTCATGGGGTGAAAGGTTACGATGAAGGGTTTTGATTTTTAGTCATTTATTATTATTATTGTTATTATTTAAAATTATTATACAGAGAGGCGCTCTAAAACCTAATACGGGGATATGTAGTATCCGTAAATGAATGTAAACATTTAAATGTCACCTCAATATGGGAGAAGCTCAATATGCGAGAGATGTAGTGTTTGTAAACTATACATTAAATCAAATAATAATAATGAATAAAGATAACCTTACTAATTAAAAAAATAGTTGAAAATAATAAATAATAAATATAATAATAATAACAATTTAAAAAAATAAATAATAATGAGTCAACACAATTTTTATATTTAATTTTTTTTTTATCTATTAAATTAAAATATTTTTGTATGGGAACTAATAATAATATACATAACACAATAAAAAATATATTTAAGTAATAATGATTTATATAATTTAGGAACATATAATTAGTTAACATGTAAAAAATTAATAAATTTAGTTAATAAACTTATAATTAAAAATAAAAATATATCTAAATGTAGAAATATGGTATATTCTAAATTAAGATTTATTTAAGTTCGTTCCAAGGGTTAGTTCAATCAGTGCCTCTCCAATTGGGAGGTCACAGGGTCCATTCTCCTTGAAGCCCTTGGGGTTACGCCTAGTTGTTGGCGTTGGGCTATGTTCCCTTTAGGGTCAATCAACCAATATTTTCGGATATATATATATATATATTATATATATCAAGTACTAATTTAAAAAATATTCATATTATAACAATGTTTATTAATTAACAAACATAAAAAAATCAATATTAAATCTATATATATATTAACATGCTTTAAAAGATTAAAACAAAATATTATATTAGATGTGAAATTATTTAATATAAATAATATTATTGAGATTACATAAATCAATTTTAAATCTAAAATTTACATAGAAATAATTTCCTTTAATAAATAACAAACGCTCGCTCTCAAAACCAAAACAAAATATTCCTTTATTTAAATAATTAAACTTTATTTTATTTTCATTGAAAGTTTTATTAAAAGATATCATCATTATGAAACTTATATCTTCATCATTATGAAACTTATATCTTCTTCGCTAAAATCCTTTTTCAAACTCAATTTGACTTCAACATCTTAAAATGGAATCCTTATTTCACAAAGCTTTCTTAACCTTTTTTTTTATCTTATTAAAACTTTTATTAATGTTCTTATCTGTATTTATGTTTGTTCTAACTATCACAATGTTGTTTAAATTAAAGTGATGACTTCTCATTGAGTTTAATGGTAATGAGTGTCTTTCCACACGAGTCACAATGACAACTACTCCCGCGAGCTTTTTCACTAGATCTATGTATCTATGTTTGTGATTATTGAATCATGCAACTAGATTTTGATTTTTTTTTTTTTTTCAATCATATCATTTCTCTCAAAAACTTATTCGCACATGTATTTACTATTTCTTCCTAACTATGGTGGGTGGTTGCTTTGATGGAAGATTTTTGGATGGGTAGTATCATAAGGAATATGGCTACAATTTTTCTATGGAAAATATAACAATGAGTTTGGTTATTTTTTTGGCGTAATAATGGCTTAGTTTGCTACAATACATCCTTATTTATTATTGCTATTATAACCCTTTATGTCATTAAAGAGTTTTATTTATTATTAATTTTGTTTATGTTTTGATGTATTTTTTTCTCAGTTAATACAATCTTTTTTTATGCTAAATCACTATCAGATTTCAACAATGATTCTATTCAATCAAACATTCTCTTCCTTCTCCCTAGTGGATGATGGACTTCAACTTCTATTGCAATTTATGTTCCCTTGTAATTGTTAATTATATTTAATGTTTTTGCACCAAAATCTTATTTGTAATAGTTTTGGATACAAGCCAAAAATAATGAGATATAAGATGACATGGACAAAGGATGTGTTTGTGGTGAATGAAATGAATTCATACAAAGTATGCTAATTGTGTGTAGTCCTAGGGAAATCCTACCAAGGTAAAATGCATTACCTCAACACTTCTATCATATAACCACATCAACATCATAAGAGAAGGGAACAATAGAAATTCTAACCCATATAATTATCAAGTATGTCCCCAACACACATCTAATGCAATTGGACCATGTAAAACACCCTTAGTGAAAACCAACATCATCACATCAATATACTAGGAAAATTCACTAGGAAACTATAGCAATGTCATGAAATACTTACCTTCTAACATCATCATATAAAACCTTAGGGAGCTACACACTTCATCCATATCCAAGATAAGCATATCAAAAACACCAAAATGAGACAACATGTTGCAAAACCATCAAATATGCAACCAAGGGGTGAAAAACAAGGCAAGCACATGTGAGAAGATCACAAAATTAACAAATACAATCATGCAATAAAGAAAAAGTGGGACTCCCCTAACCAAATACTTGCATCAAGTGATTTAATTATATGAGAAGGGGCTTCATGAATATGTACCAACCCAGTTGGTACAATGCTCTAAGATATCAACTATAAATTCCCATCAATGTAATGAAAACCACAATAATTTTTACCACATTGGACAAATGAATTATAAAAATATGCATCACATTACCATTCTACTATCTTGGAAACCCAATAGCAATCAAGAAAGCAAGTACATAACTCACCCATACAACCATCTTCACAAGGTTAGGTCTCACAAGACTTTATGAAAGTCAAGTAGATGTTGTTACTAAATTTTGGACCCTTCTTGTAATGACAATAAAATATACCATTTTGACTATTGTAAGATCATATCCCTTACAATACTTATGCAATTGAAGGCTACACACTTTCCAAAAATTGCATCTCCTTATGCTTCAAGGGCTTGATCTTCCCCATAATTGGATCAATGTTATTATAGATGAGAAGACCTTGGTTGAATCCTTGTTTGCCAATTGTGAGACGTAGCAATATCATTTATTTAAAGTAACAAAAAATGTTTATCCTTGTTGGATGCCTACTCAGATGAATTCAAAGTACAACAAGCATATAGTCAATCCCACTCCTCCACCCATCATTCTTCCACCATCATCATAAATCTTAAATGAAAACAATCTCAATGATCTAAATGGAAAATGCCATCGAGCCATGGTATTCATCCACCCATAGAATTTACCCATGGTATTCATTCACCCATAGTATTTACCCACCCATAGAATTTACCCGTGGTATTGTAACCAAAAAAGGCTATAAGTAACAAGTTGCATTTTGTAAAAGGGAAAATTTTCCACCACAATGCAACATTTACAATTATTATATGTTTTAATAAAAAAAAAACTTTGTGATTTTGTTATTGTGTTTTCTCCTATTTTCTTCTAGCATTTCAATTTTTCAAATATTGGGGGCCTCCTCCCCCAAGATCCATTTCAATTTTTTAGATCCTTAGGGCCCCCACTAAGATCTAGATCAGTGGTATTAGATTCAGGTTACGTATCCATGGGAATGAGGGTTTGATGCATATTTCAATTTCAAACTTTTGTAGCAATCTTCAACAAACTTCAGGCACGTGCTACGACCTCCACAAAGAACTTCCTTGGGCAAAGCGGGAACATTTTTGTCTTTTTCATTTTTTTGCAAGAATATTTTGGGCGGCGAGTTTGCATATCAAATCTGCAATTTTTGGTGCAAAATATACAAAAAAATTAACATATCTGGATTCATTGTGAAAAAATACCGAAATTCAAAAAAAAAATCAACCGAATCGAAGTCCAAATGAGAAAGATATCACTTATTTAAAATCAGCTATGTTGCATAAAAAAATTTTACGACAATTCATGGATGGCAACTCTCCTATCATTTTTTGGGGGTTTTTTGCAGAATTTCAAAAAAATGACTGTAAATCTTAGCTCCCTTAAAAAATTCACCCAATTAAAAAAAATTGGTCGAATCGGAGTTCGGATGAGGGAGATATCATTGATTCAAAATCAGCCTCCTTCTTCTTCTTCTTCTTTCTTTCTTTCTTTCTTCTTCTTTTTTTTTTTTTTTTTTTTTCCCCGAATTTTTGTGACGACGAAACAATTGCAACACGAATATGAGTTTCCAAAGTGTTCAAATAGGGATTTCAAACACATGGGAAGATGCAAAATGGTTATTTTGTTTACAAAATTAGGTTATAATAAATATTATGAGTTACATTGACCGAGTTATCTCCATTTTAAATCTGGAGCAACATTCAGAGCAAGTTCAATTTGGAGACGTGCCCTCCCACCCCGCTTTAGTAGGCACCTACTTCACATTCATCAGTTTCAACATAGCAGCATCCGACTTTGGTTCTTTGGAGACATGCCCTCCCACCCCAGGCTATGTAGGCACCTACTAGTTCATCAACAATTAGCATCACGGTTACAGGTCAACCACACAAAATCCTTGTCATCGAAGTCCATTTGTTAGGTCGCACACTGTTAGTATTACAGTTGGTCACAAGCATTACATGCACTTGGATCTTTGTTTGTCATGGTTATTGGTCACCCACAAACCCACACTTTATCGAAGTCCATTTGTTAGGATGCACATTATCAGTATCATAATTGGTCACAAGCATTACAGGGTATCTCTATCCTCGGATCTTCATTCATCACGGTTATGGGTTAACCGTAAAAAAGAACTATTCTCTTTAGTGGCTCTTCATATTCAACAAAGACTTCTCAGGAGGGAACTTCACGCAATGGGGACCATTGCTTCTTAAGGAGGCAGGAATGATTCGAATGGAAAAAGGCATCGACCCATGGTATTCATCCACCCATGGTATTATAAGAGGCATCCACCCATGGTGTTTGGCCACCCATGGAATTTACCCATGGTATTGTAAGTGGCATCCACCTGTGGTATTGTAAGTAACATCAACCCATGGTATATACCCACCCATAGGATTTACCTCTGGTATTGTAACACAAAAATGCTATAAGTAACAAGTTGCATTTTCTAAAAGGACAGATTGTCCACCATAATGTAGCTTTTACAATTATTATTTGTTTTAATAAAAAAAGGTTTCTTTGTGGTTTTGATATTATGTGTTCTCCTATTTTCTTCTGGCATTTCAATTTTTCATATCTTGGGGGCCTCCTCCCAAGATCCATTTTAATTTTTTAGATCTTGGGGGCCTCCCCCTAAGATCCGGATCACTCAACCCCAACGAATTTTTTTAGAACAACATGAAAGATATAAGATCCCTAATTGAATATGATTTTCATAAATAGTGCAAGGAAATGCATAACTAATTTACATAACTTATGAGGATAGTTGTTCCCAAGATAATGATCTACTACATCCATAATTCCTAGATGAAATGTATTTGATGGTGATGATCTATTCAAGATTTAGGGCATTGCGGATACCTTGTAAACAAAATAAAATTTTTCATGCTCGGACTAGCACTAATCACATCCAATTGGTGGGAATATTGCAATATATAATGCAAGTTTAGGGGAAACCTAATTGGGACTTGGGCTAATTTTTTGGAAATGATGAATAATAAATATGATCCTTTAAAGCATTATGATAACTAATACATCCAATGACAACAACTATGCCAATCCATTTCAATCTATATAATACTAAATGAACAATCTTTGTCATTTGATGGGTCATTTTAGACACCCATGAGACTAATCACACAAATATTCAAGCATAAAAAAATATTATGTAGGTCCATCCAGACCACACAAAGATTCGTTGATTATTAACTCTCCTAGGGATGCCTATTTGTTCATGATGAAGATATAAGAAATCTGATTATCAAGCTAGTAACTTCAATGAGCATAAATTTAAACAAAACAAATTACAACAATTAGCTAATAAAGAATAAAGATATTAATTTTGATAGAATAATCCAAAAAATAGAGTAAGTCAAGAGAGTATTACCTTAAAGTTGAAAAAATCAAATTATTTGCAACGTTGTGAATGTTGAACTATTTCACTCCAATCTTTGATCTAGAATGACACAACCGAGTGTGGGGGGTGACTCTCATCCCAACCAAACTCTCAATCATCACAACTGAGAGCCCACAAAGACCTCAATCAACTAGATATGTTAAATTCTAAGCATTTCTAAAAAATTCCTATGAAAAAAATGTTTCACTCCATTCTCCACATTCATTAAAGAGAATTCTTCATGTCCATCCATGTAAAATCCCATGCACAAGTTCCACTTATCATCATGTAATTACTCATATAACTTTCAACATTTTCTTGATTTAGGGTTTCTTTGATTCATTTAAGGTAAATTTCTCATCTTTTACATTTTCCCTTATTAATAAATTAGTTTTTTTATTAAGCTTACCAATTATTATCCTCAAGTTATTATTATAGTTTACTTTAACTATTATTACATTTTACTATTTTAATGTTGTTTGTTTATTTTCTTGATGTAGTATTTATTACTTATTAGTTATATGTCCAATAATATGCGGCATCATGTATTCCTCCTTTCAATTAATTTCGTCTCAAAGTTAATTTTAATTATATTACTTGTGAAATTTTTATTTCCTATGTGTATCTTCCACATCACCATCTATTGTAATTAGTATACTAGCCACCCAAGTGACCACAACATGCATTGAATGTTTACATCATAACTCGAGGGACGCACATGTACTCTCTATCTATCTTCCCATCTTTTGATACCAAGTTTAAACTCGTCAACCTAATTGGATCCCCAAGGTACAAGACCTCATCATACCAAGTATGCAACTAATATAGTACATCACTCATGTACCCCAAGCATATTGAAAGGTTGAACTAAACTTCCTCCACAACTCCTACCAAGTACTTAGCCCTAGGAATTGATTTCCAATCCCACAACACCAGTGGTGAGTACTACTCTAGCCTTTATTTTGGACCTTAACATCATAACTCCAATATGCTTTGACCTTCTAAATATGGCTCCATCTCCCATCGAGAATTATACAAGGAAAAACAACCATGAGAATATGTTTGTTCACTGAGTTTTCATCAACCCATAACGTGTTTTTTGTAGATATTATCTTTTTAGTTATGGGATTCGATGATATCATTAAATGAACCAATTCTCTCGTCCCACTAATGATTTTCCTATTAATCACCACCTCACAACATACCCCTAATGAATTAATTATAATCATAATATTATCATCTCATAGAAAAGGATCTACATGCTAACTATTTCATGTCATCATGAAGAAAATAACATCATTTTCATCATGACAATTTAATAGTAAGGCACCACATCCTCAAACATGCCATCATTAAACATCTCATCATAAAAAATGCATGCAATCACCACATGTCATCACATCATGAAAAAATATCATAAGATCATAATCTCAAGATATCTTTATCAAAGAATTAAATTACATCAACATATTGAAATGTAACCACATGTTGACATAAAATAACTTCATATATAAATACCATAGGTTTCTTAAAATAAAATAACATCATCAATAGTCATCTCAACACCTAGTGCATGTAGAGAAATAAAACACCATGAACATTCTTATCATCATTCATTAGCAAGTCAAATTATATAGCATACATAAACAATGTGTACCAATTATTACATTTAATGCAATAATATCTTCAAACATCCATCTAGGATATCTTTTAGTTTAATTTTTCAACCTGGACTAACTCTACAAAGGATCATTGATACTATGTGTTTCACATGATCATTAAGATATCAACATTTATATTATTGTCATTTATTCTTCTTACAACAAGAAGGTTGACAATTTATGGGGTATGTATAGTTAACCTATCAAAATCCTAAACCTTTCATATACATTCCTTATCTAAATACATTGTTAAGCTCCAAGTAATCCTCCACCATTTAGATCCACAATCTCTAAGCATGTATTAGATGCTTTGACCCACATGGTGAATTCCATGAATTTCAACACTAAGCTATTATTGGCCTTGCTATCATGTCTTAATTTATTAATATTTAAATTCTCAATTTTGTATATCTTTTGATTATTACCAAAGGTTCTTAAGTCACTTTACATCTCTAACTTATTCATTTGAGAATTGCTATATCCAATAGCATGTAAAGACTAGGTCATAACTATCTAAATTTTATGTCATGCTAAATGCACCTACATGAAGGAATGGTTAAGCCCCACTGATTTATCTATCACATGTAATTATCATTTTTCACACTCATTAGGATTATCTCTTCTAATCCAAACACACAATCAGGCATAAGTGTTGAAAATGTAGCAAGGAATGGCTTCTTTGACTTGTGCCTTAGTAAAATATGCCAACTTGAATTCAATCACATAGTTACTTGAGTTAGTTGTTAGTTAACATGTGTGATGTGGCCTATCACTGAGTTATTGTTAGTTAATTCGAGTTAGATGGCTTTTAGTGAGTTGTAGACTAGTTGATGGCTGAAATTAGATATCTAGTGGAGTTAAATCAAGTGTCTGCCAGTTAATTGATCTCAAGTTCTAGAATAGAGATAGACTTCAGTTTAGTTGAGCAGTTGACTTTCTGTTAACTCAACTTACTCTTAGTTAACTGTAGCAGCTACTAAATTTAGCCCTAGTAGGTCATGCAATTTTAATTTTCTATTGAGATTGAATAAAGAAACTCTTGTATTTATTTATTGCGCACATGTTTTTGTGTAGAGGCTTGAGGATTGAGCAGAGAAATTTCTCTTGAGAATTGCGCAAGGAAATAGGGAATTTTCCTATTTTTTTAGAGGCATATTTGCACTAGGAAATAGGAGCTCCTAGTAGACCTTATTTCCCAAAGTGTTGGGCAAGTCTTGTGTAGAGCGTTGATCAGTATTGCAAGGAGCTTCAAGCTTGAAGTTAATTCTATGTAATAGATCAAATTTCTTAGTTGAGTAAATTAAATAAAGTAGGGGTTTCTCCCATTTGGGTTCCCGAGATATATCATGTGTTCTATGTGTGATTATGTTTCTATTCATTGTTTTCTTTCCAAAAAGTTTTGGTAGAGAAATCTTTTGTATTTTGTGATCAGTTTTCTCTTGTTAGAAGTTTTAAGGTTTCAAGGATTTTCTACATGGTATCAGAGTAGGGAACATAATAAAGACTAGCACAAGCTGAATAATTCATCACAATGGCAATTCATCATTAGAGGGGTAGATTTGGGCTATTTTGGTGCATATTTTTTTGTTGTTGTTTCTCTATACATCAAGCTGAGTATCTATGTGATATTAGAGATAGGGATGAGCCTTAGGTTGAGGTTGGTCTAAGGTCTCAAAGTGTTGGAACAACAATATAAAGGTGGCCAAGTGATATCATAGAAAGGAAGGCCTAATGGAGAAGGTATAGCGTAGTTTTTCGAGGAATTTGTGGGCTAGAATTGGAGGGATGACATGGATTATCATCAAGCCCTAACTAGGGCCTAAATTCACAAGTGTTTATGCATAGGGACATGAAGGAGAAGTAATAAAGAAGTCATATTTTGAAGGTATGTATGTGCCTTCCGTGTTGATGTAATTTCTAAGTGATGGTGTCCAATTTGGATAGATTTCGTGGGCAACTTGAGTGCAGGTTGGAGGAACGTTAGAAGTTTCTTTATTTAAGCCCTAAGCATAGCGTCTTGTGGAGGAATACAAGGTTGTTAGTGGGCAGGTGTTGGAGATCTCTCAAGATGGAGCTCAACCAATATCTCAGTTTGAGTCTAAGCTAGTTGGTTGTTGGGTTGACCAGTAAGATGATGAGGAGCATAGCCAAGGCGAGTGGAGGAAACCACTCAGTCAAAGGCTTCCAGTATATGGAGAGTTTGAGGCAAGTGGGAAGCAGCTTTGGTTAAGAGAGATCAGAAGAGATTTGAATATTTTAGTATTACTTTCGGCCAGAGGAAGCAGCTACAGAGGATAGGTCTTTAGATCAGGTTTCGTAGAAGAAAGTAGGGAACTCTTCCAGTTTAGAGGGAGCAGTTATAGCAACAAAGAACTTAGTAGGGTTGGATACAGATCTAGGTAGATAAGGTTATTCCAGAAGCACCTTATATGCTAAGAGGGAGTGTTGAAAATGTAACAAGGAATGGCTTCTTTGACTTGGGCTTTAGTCAAATATGTCAATTCGAATTCAATCTCATAGTTGCTTGAGTTAGCCGTCAGTTAAAATTTGTGATGTCGCCTATCACTAAGTTATTATCAGTTAATTTGAGTTAGATGATTTCAATGAGTTGTAGACTAGTTGAAGGCTAAAATTAGCTATCTAGTGGAGTTAACTCTATTTTATGTCAATTAATTGATCTAGTTATAGAATAGAGATAGACTTGAGTTTAATTGAGTAGTTGCCTTTCTGTTAACACAACTTACTCTTAGTTAACTGTAGCAGCTGTTGAATTTAGCCCTAGTAGGTCATGCAATTCGAATTACTTATTGAGATTGAGTGAAGGCACTCTTGTATTTATTTATTTCTCACAAGTTTTTTGTGTACAGGCTTGAGGATTAAGCAAAGTCATTTCTCTTGAGAATCACACAAGGAAATAGAGAATTCTCCTATTTTTTAAGGGAAAATTTGCAATAGGAAATAGGAGCTCCTAGAAGGCCTTATTTGCCTAAGTGTTGGGCAATTATTGTGTAAAAAATTGATCAGTATTGTAGGGAGCTTCAGGCTTGAAGAATATTATATGTAATAGATCAAATTTCTCAGTTGATTCAATAAAAGAAAGCAAGGTTTTTCCTTTGTTGAGTTCCCCAAATATTCTATGGGTTCTATGTGTGATTGTGTTTCTAATCATTTTTTTCTTTCCAAAAACTTTTGGTAGATAAATCTTGTGTATGTTGTGATCATTTTTCTCTCATTAGTAGTTGCAAGGTTTCAAGTATTTTCTACAATATGCATACCAACTTCTCTCTTTATTCTAGGCATTTGTTTATCAATCAGTAATACTCAATCTACCACACTCTCTATTTGTTGGAAATATTATTATACTGAAAGGGGAGAGGATGAATTAGTATAATAGACAATTTTAACCAATCAAAACACTTCAATGCACATGCAATATTAATCACATCAAAAAAATTAAAATACACCATATGTGTGTGTGTGTGTGAAATTTATTTTGTTATGAATGATATTGTAGGCACCAACCTACTGTTACATTGATTTTATAGCACCAACCAGAAGGAGACACCTACCCCCTTGAAATGTTTTACTGTCACTAACTCTCTGAAATCTTTTACTGGCACTAACCCCCCCGAAATATTTACTGGCACCAAAAAAAAGTGCTTAACTAAATCCTCTGTTTATGTCTTTAGCTTTGGTTTATGTTGCTTCTCGAAGCCGCATATCACTCCCTGTTCTGTACCTTCAACTCAATTTCATCCACAATCCTTGTATGTTACTCTTAGATTACACATGATTCAATTGCACTCAGATTGAATGAATTTGCATGTATTTCTTGACTTCATATTTTGAACTCTTCCATGATCACATTTCCTCCATAAACTTCATTCCTTAGACTTATTTCACACTTTCTACACCACATAAACTACAATAGATGATTACACACAAGAAAAAACGCCTTTATCTTAATCAACCAAGACACTCAACTTCCAAACTTATCTGGCTTATTTATACTCGACTAGATCAATAAATTAATGGTAAGGCCAACATTCCATGGAGGACCATCCATAAAACCTAGAGCATTACCACAATTTCTTCTACTGGCGATCTAATATGGATGGTAGGATTTAAATTAATGGCTCCTTAGATCCTTGAGGGATTAACATTATATCCATGAAACCACTTGGAAACCACATGGTGTGACCACTTTTACAAATGTTTCAACAAATCTAGATTCGAGTCCACTTAAGTGTATTATTAAACATTCAGATACTAAGATTACTTATAATACTAACTTACGGGTTTCACCGTCATTCCATAAGGCTGAGAGTTTGTACCACATTATTATAATGTCACCTCTCTAGTATATCCAAAGATCTAGATCTTAGCACTAGATAACATTGTTGTATGGGTTGAGCCCTGGATGCCTAAATATATTTGTATTTGACTTTGGCACTGAGTACTTTAACACCTCGCACTTCATGACCCAGAGTTGGAACCGAGTTCTTAAACCCAAAAGGTGGTTAGGCGCCTAAGTTAGACAACCACCAACTTTTAAAGTCCACCAATTGATCTGATTAACATCAATGACAAAGAAGGTACTTCAACCCCCCCCCCCCCCCCCCGACTATCCAATCTTTATCAAATTGGGGGGGGGGGGGGGGGTTCATTTATGAAATTAAATAACTCACACCTTGTTAATATGTGCCAATAAATCTCATGCTTCGGGAAAAATTGATGAGGACGAAAATACTTCAGGGCCACCCTGACTATCCGAACTATAACAAAGGGGGGTTTGCTTTCAATCATTTGATGGACCCACAACTAATATTCTCAAATATTCCTTTTTCAATTACCACTAGATTGAGCATTAATGCCATTTTCCCTCACTAACTGGAAGTGGAAAATGCCCAATGGGTCCTTCGATGCTAGCACATAATACCCATACGATCAACGCCCAAAACTTGGCACTTGTCAGCTCATTTCCTGGGCTTTAGCTGTCAGCTACCAGTCACCACTCATTAATCACATCTACCTCCAACGATTCTCATATGGATAGAACCATTACACGTCTTCAAATTTACCTACTGCATATGATGGGAAATCCCTATTTATCACTCACCACTCACTGCCCAAGCTTTATCCTTGTCTACCCTCAACTAGTGGTCTAATAGATATAATCATCATAAGATGTGAACTCTTCCATCTATTAATCATCGCCTTCTACTTGAGATCCAACTACTGCTTCACTTCCTATCGGTGAAATTTCCTAATGATATAGAGCCTTGCAAAACTGCTCTCTAGCACAAGTCCCAAAACTCTACCACATCACCTGCTAGGTCACTACCACCTCATTTTGACGTTAGTTCCTTGCCACCTATCATGCCACATCACTTCCATGTGTCACTCGGAAAAGGGCCACTTGGGCACCTAAAAATCCAAAATCCATCTACCACGTGTCCATACCTCATCGTTTGACATCATCACTACCACCATGTGTGCTTGCCAACTATCTCCACATAATCGTCACCTGCCACATGGAGGTGTCATATGTACTAACGTCCTTGAGGCTTGGATAAATCTAGTTGATTCAACATTGTCTTCTTCCAACTACGTGACTAGTGAGTGCACCCCTAGAGGCTCAAATGCCTAGATTAACTCGAAAACAAGATAAATTTGATTGATCCGATATCTACCACATTTCACCCGATAAACAATTTGATGCATCTCAGATGATAGGATACTCGGATGCCTCAATGCATCCCTAGATGAGTCCAGATGCCCAGATGCCTTGAAGCGTTACTAAAATATCTTCACTTTAGATCTACTTTCTTAATCATTCCTTAGGAGTTTCCCTAAGTTCCATATACCATTGGAAATCTCTTTGAAATATATATCTATCTAACCACCTTTCATGCTCATTTGTTCAGAATAAATAAATATAAAATGCATGTCAAGATAGGTTTTGCCACTGACTACATGTGTTTCAGTCATGAATACTCAATAATCTCCCCTTGAACTTGACATTAATCTCCCATGTTGTTGGAATTTAACATCAATGACACTACAGTTGGCATAAATAAAAACATATGCAATAAAATTCCCTTTTGGCTTTGATGGCAACACCAACAAACATGTGCTCATCATTAATGATCTTAGGCTAGACTTCCCCTATCTGCTTGTGGGCTAGACTCAACATATCTACTTGATGATTGTACACACCCTATCTACTTATTGACTATTGAGTGATCTTCTCTTGATGTTTGCTTGTTCTCCCCTTTTAATCAATGGAAAAGGGAATATACTCCCCATGTGTTGTTGCATACTCTTTCCATGAACTCCCCCTGTCACCAACATGCTTCTTAGTTGAAATTAGTGAACCATTTCCCCTTGTGAGGAAGCAATTATGCCCATTTTTCGTCGAAGATGTTCAAAACTTTCTCTAGGTAGAGGTTTGTTAAATATGTTTGCAATTTGTTATTTTGTTAGGATGTATGCGAATATGACAGTTTGATCAACAAATTGTTCTTGAAGAAAATGCTATTTGATAGGGATGTGCTTTGTTTTAGAATGCATAACAAGGAAGTGTACAAGATGATCATTATTTTCTTGAAGATCCTTGAGATTTTGCTTCATCCATAAGACTAGAGTACACCATGACGTTGTTACTTTAAATTCTACCTCAGTCGTGGATGGAGAAATAGAGATTTGTTTCTTGCTGAGCTAGGAGACCAGAACGCTACCTAAAAAGAAGGTCTCCCCATTGGTGCTCTTTTTATCACCAACATTTTTATCCCAATATGCATTTGTATAAGCTCCAAGAGTAAGATATATGCCTTATGCCTTTTGTGTTGGAAATAATACTGAGAGGGGTGTGGGGGGGGGGGGGTGGTGTGAATCAGTATTAGCAAGTCAATAATTTTTTCTTTTCCATAATCAGATTTATATACGCTACTTCAGTTAATGGAACTCGCATGTATACGCAACTGTGGTTAAGACAACTAGCGTATATACTGCAAACTTAAGATTTAGTTAATTCATCATATGTTGATCTTTAATCAGTGCATCATAACCATATAAAGAGTAACCAGGTGCAATAAAAACAAAACAGACAATCACACACATGAACACAAGATATAAGGTGGAAACCCAATGTTGGTGAAAACCACCTGCTGCAATCGTCTCTATCTTCTTTTTAATAATAAGAAACTTCTTTTTATAATTTTTGTACTGGTGCAGACTTATACCAGTACGTAGGCTTATACTTGCAGAAGGCTACAACCTTCTCTCGTTCTCCAGCTTCTCCTGGAAGGGAGCTACAACCCCCTAGCTTTTGTACTAGCTGATATGTTTACTAGTACGTAGGTGCCGACCTACAGAAGGCTACAACCTTCTCTTTTCTTCCAGGGACCACGTTTCATAAATTTTTAGACTAGATCCATCAATAACATCATTCAATCATCAAATATATCTGCATCAACCAATCTCCTTTTCACCAACCACAACTGAACCAATCAATCACTTTGACAACCCTTCAATCTGATCTTTTAGAATGCTGTAACTAGAA
Source organism: Pinus taeda (assembly GCA_000404065.3). Taxonomy (NCBI): domain Eukaryota; kingdom Viridiplantae; phylum Streptophyta; class Pinopsida; order Pinales; family Pinaceae; genus Pinus; species Pinus taeda. The sequence goes on along the minus strand of APFE030166286.1, from coordinate 299,765 downwards.
TACAGTAATCAGAACCCAAGCCAGAACCCAGAACACTGCAACAACAAATAGAAGCAGCTAAAACATATTTTACAAGGTATACGCTACTTCCTGTGTCGAACCTGCATGCATACACTAATTTCTCAATGCGAACCTACATACAAATCTGCAAATCAAACTTAAGATGTATACGCTATTTTGATATGCAGAACTAGCGTGTATACGCGCCTTTTCTAAAGTGAACCTGTGTATAGATCTATAAATGATGAATTAATAATACAACAATTCCAGACTTCAGTTATACCCAGATCATCATATTTACAGACTACAACATGAGCCAGTTATTCAGATAAATGATCAAACCACATAAAGATACTTCACTTCAGGCCTTAAGGTCTTGACCCATCATTAGATCTTATCCTTCATCAAGCGCTAAGGTTCATCCTTGGTTCAAATCCAGCTATGCACCATAAACCAATAACCTATACACTAGATCTTGCTCATCATCAGATATTCAATGCTTGAGTGCTTTGGTCTAATGGTCTTCTTCTCCTTATATAGTGTTAGGCCTTTCTCAATACCATGGTCCAAAACCACTTATGACCAATACCTTGGACCAAATACCTGGGATCAATACTTCGGACCAGATACTTTGGACCAATACCATGGATCAAAATACCATGGACCAAATACCACAAACCAAAACTTAGATTTCCAACGTGTATGTGCCTTTCCTTCTATGAAACTGCGTGTGTACGTTATACACACCTTTTGGTCTGTTAACCCACGTGTATCCGCTACTTTGTCAAGGTGAACCTGCATATACTTCTCTTTCCTCATTCTGTGAAGTTTGATCTCTAACTCTGAGTTGTTAACCTGCTGACCTGCGATCTGTCTATGAGTGAGTTGCCATCAAGGACAACACCTATGTCAAATCTGAGTCATAATGCCAACAATCTCCCCCTTTGGGCTCAATGGCAACCCCAAGTCACTCTCCCCCTTTATCATCAAGGGAAAAGGGTCATGCTCCCCCTGAGTACAGGTTGAATTCTCTAATCTGCTGAAGTATGTTGATTGAGCTTCATGAACGAGTCCATGCTCCCCCTGAATATAAGCAAGGTCTACAAAAATATGTTCCAAAAGAAGAACATGACTCTATACATACATCATAAATTACCTTCCTATCACCAATGACTCATACATACATCCATCTACCAACCAAGTGGGATATACCAATTATTTATACATGTCAAAACAAAAACATTACAACATCCATCCCATGCATAGTGGGGTAACAAAATAGGTCGTTTCATGACCTTTTCATAACAAGATATACATGAAATATATAACAAAGACCAAGACCATGACAGTCATCAGCAACTATCATCAGCAACATTTTTCAATCAGCCTCCAATCCAACAACCATGTTCTCCCCCTGAACCTGTTCTACCTGAACCAAAAACAACTATGTGATTTTGTACCAAGATATTCTAAGATAATTCCAACAATGAATTACTAGAAGAATATGCTCCCACTGAACCTGTGCCAGATGATCACTGTCAGATTTGATAATTTCATATAATAGAAGAGTTATTAAGGCATCATCATCAAACAGATATTCATCAAGTTATCCACAACCTATGAGAGCCAACATATTTCCACATGTCATCCACAAATTGTAACCATCATCAAGCAGAGTAGATAATTCACTAAACCATATCAGACTCCTTTCTTCCTAAGTCTGGCCACTACTTTTCCTCAAACCAACATATACGCAACTGTATCCACAGAAACCAGTGTATGTACGCAACTACGATTCATGAAACTCGCGTATAACCACCTTTCTCTGAAACAAGTAGATTTTAACAGCAGGATGATGCATCAACTACTCCCAGTTTCTGTCTGAGATATTCAAAAGTCTCTCTGGGCAGTGTTTTGGTGAATATATCAGCAACCTGTTCTTTGGAGGGAACATATTCCAATTTGACCTTTTGTTCAAGCACTTGTTCATGTAGAAAATGATATTTGATGGGTATGTGCTTAGTCTTGGAATGCATGACTGAATTCTTTGAAATACTGATGGCACTTGTATTATCACATAGAATGGAAATGGATGGAGTACATGTGATCTGAATGTCTTGCAATGTTTGCATCATCCAAAGGAGTTGTGTGTAGAAAGATGCAGCAGCCACATATTCTGCTTCAGCTATAGATAATGCAATTGAACTTTATTTCTTGCTAAACCAAGACACTAATATGGAACCCATATAGAATGCACCACCACTAGTGCTTTTTCTGTCATCAACGCTTCCTGCCCAATCTACATCCGTATATGCATAAGTGTAAGATCTGTATCTCTAGGATACCATAAACCAAAATTCTGTGTCCCCTGAAGATATTTGAAAATCCTTTTGACCGCCTGAAGTTGTGATTCCTTTGGATTTGCTTGGAATCTTCCAACTATTCCTACTGCATGCATGATGTCTGGTCGGGTACCTATTAGATAAATCAGACTGCCAATCATGGATCTGTAAGTTGGTTGATGTACTGCTGCTGATTTATCATTTGAGCTAAGACTGCATCCTGTTACCATTGGGGTACATACGGTTTAGAATTTTCCATGCCGTATTTTTTCAAGATCTATTTGAGATATTTGGTTTGTGACAAAAAAATACCATCTTTATTTTGTTGAACTTGTAGACCAAGAAAATATGTAAGCTCACCAAGCAGGGACATTTCAAATTCTTGTTGCATTACCGAAGCAAAATTCCGACTCATGGCTTCTTCATTGCTTCCAAAAATGATATCATCAACATACACAACAAGTATTAGCAATTTATTATTGTCAATCTTTGTATATAGATTGCTATCAACTGATCCCTTTGAAAAACCTTGTTGATGGAGATATTTGTCAAGAAGGTAATACCAGGCCCTTGGAGCTTGTTTTAGACCATAGAGAGCCTTTCTGAGTCTGCATACAAGTTTTGCATCATTTCCAAGAATGAATCCGTCTGGTTGCTCAATATAGACTTCTTCTTCTAAGTCTCCATTTAGAAAGGCAGATTTTACATCCATTTGGTATACTTTGAATTTCTGAAAGCTAGAAAGAGCAAGGAACATGTTGATGGCTTCAAGTCTAGAAACAGGTGCAAAAGTTTCTTCAAAGTCTATACCTTCTTGTTGAGCATATCCTATACAAACAAGTCTGGCCTTATTTCTAATAACTTCTCCATTTTTGTTCAGCTTGTTTTTGAATATCCATTTAGTTCCTATGATATTCTTATCATGATGTCTAGGAACTAATTCCCAAGTATTATTCTTTTCAATTTGCTCAAGTTCTTCATTCATCGCCTTGACCCAACATAAATCTTTGCATGCTTCATTTACATGTTGAGGTTCAGTGGAAGATAGTAATGCTAGATAGCTTGAAGCTTCTGCAATGGTTCTTCTAATCTGCACAACTGCCCCTTTTTCTCCCAAGATTTGATCTTCTGGATGATTTTTATAAACGTACTTGGATGGAGTCTTTTCTTCTACCGTTATCTCTTCTTCTGGTGCTTCATTGGTTTCTTCTTCAGAATTAGTCTTATTTGATGTGGCAGGATAATCACCATCTTCTTCATAATCTTCGATTTTTATTTGTTTTGGATTTTTGCATGCTTCATCAACCACAACATCAATACTTTCAATTATTTTCCCAAGTCTTTTATTATAACATTTATATCCTTTACTTCAGGAAGAATAACCAAGGAGAATACCGTCATCTGCTCTGGGTTCAAACTTACCAAGTTTTTCATCAGTCCTTTTCATGTAACATTTGCTTCCAAAAACTTTGAAGTATTTTACAGTAGGAGTCTTACCATACCAGAGTTCATGTGGAGTTTGAGTGCTGTTTACCTGAACATTTGCTTTGTTAAGAATAGTGAAGACAGCGAATGCAGCTTCACCCCATAAGGTTGCAGGAGTTCCAGAATCATCTAGCATAGCACGAGCCATTTGTTGAACAGTTCTGTTCATCCTTTCTACCACTCCATTTTGCAGAGGAGTCCTTGCACTAGAGAATTGGCTTTTTATTCCATGTTCTTCACAAAAGTCAAATAATTCATCCGAGGTAAATTCCCCTCCTCGATCAGATCTGAGTAATTTGATTTTGTGATCTGATTCATTCTCAACGAAAGCTTTGAAGGCTTTGAATTTTTCAAATACTTCATCTTTATGCTTTAGAAGTCCTATCCAACACATTCTGGAAAAATTGTCAATGAACAATATAAAGTATTCTTCTCCACGATGTGACTTTTTCCTTGATGCTCCACATAAATCAGTATGAACAAGTTGAAGAGGCTTACTAGATGATCCTTCCTTTTTAGGGAAATGTGCTTTGGTTTGCTTACCAAATTGACATGATTTGCATGTTGTATTTTCTAGAATGCTAATATCAGGAAGATCATGAAGAACCTGGAATCTACAAGATTTTCTTATTTGAGAGATATTAGATGCCCCAATATTCTGTGCCATAGCCAGTGTTCATCATTTTTGCTTAGATAGCACTGTTTTTTTCCTCCCTTGAGTATGTACAGGTTGTTTGGAGTTCTTGTCCCTTTAATCACGGTTTCTCCTGTATCAAGCTCACAAACAACACATCCATTTGATCGAAATACTACTTCATTTTCTTGATCACACATTTGACTCACACTCGATAGATTGTGCTCTAAGCCATCAACATACATAAGATTCCCAACTTTAACTTTTTCTTTTAAGAAAACAGAGCCTTTACCTTTTATGATAGTAGGAGTGTCGTTATGAGACACTCTTTTCCTTTTCTAAGGAATTATATGGGTGTAGTTTTTCTCTGTCACCTGTCATGTGTCTTGAGCATCCACTGTCGTTGTACCACTGGTTTTCTTGTCCTTCTGCATAAAGGGCTATACCACATCTTTCTGTTTTCCCTTCTTTCTTTCTCCATATTTTGGGATTTAATGGAGTTTGCTCCTTTTGAGCTATTTGCCGAAATTTACTCCCGCATTCATATTATTCATGGCCAAAGTTGTTACATATTGAGCATTCCATTTCATTTTCAAGAAGAGAAAAGCTATTATAGGAACTTTTCTTGATCCCTGTCACATTTCTTTGATTTCGTGCTTCTCTAGTCATGATAGTTTTGTAAGAAACACAATGAGCAACTTTGTGTCCAAAATTATGACATGAGAAACATTGACCATTAAATAAATTCCTGCTATTATTGAATCCATTGACTTGATGATTGTAGTTTGAAGTTCCTTCTATTGATCTGTTGATTGTTATTCCTTGAAGCAAATTGAGTGTGGTTTACCTGAGGTTGATTGTGGCCTCTATTCAATATTGAAGTGAATTGAGCCTGATTCACCTGGTGATCTGCTTTATGCCTTTGCTGATGATTGTTGAACTGTTCACTGCTCTTTGCTGCATCACGATAGCTTTTAGTGGAGGTTGACGAATTCTGTGACTGATATGTTTCTTCAGAGTATCCAAGACCTATCTTTATCAGAGGAGAGCACTGTACTTCGATAATTTCATTTAAGGTATTTGATCCTTTAGCAAATCTGAGATTGAGAGCTTTTATTTTCTCGAGATCCTTTCTTAGACCCACAATTTCACATTCTAGCTTTTCATTGTGTTTTTCTCTTTCAGCAAGTTGGAATGTCAAGATATCTATAATCATACTCTTTTCTTCTAAACAAACTTTGATTTTAGAGATTTCTTCATAAAGGTCATCTTCATCTAAAGTATCTAAAAAATCATCATCTTCATAAGCCATCAGAAGTCTATAATCACTGCTATTTTCATCTTCATCACTATTTGATAAACCATCGCTATCTTCATGAGTATAGTAGCTCTTTTTACTTACATTTGTGTTTTGTTCCATTTTGCAAATTCCTTACCTTTATCAACCTTATCTTTATGAGGACATTTCGCAGCATAGTGACCGACTCTTCCACAAGCAAAACATTTGAAAGGTATTTTACCTATGAATCTTCCGGAACCCTGTTGGAGGTTCTTGACAAAGTTTGCTTCTTCTTCTCCTTCTGAAATATGTCTTGATTGATTAAGTTCTTCTTTTCCTGAAGCTTTAAATGCAGCTTCTCTCATATTTGATGGACCTCCTTTTCTTATCTCGAAAGCAGTTAAGATCCCGTGCAGCTGTGTTATAGTAATAGTTTGAAGATCTTGCTTTTCTTCTATCGCAGATACTTTTGATTCAAACTTAGCAGACAAGGATCTTAAAACCTTTTCAACTAAAGTAACTTCTTTTATCTCTTCACCCAAATTCTTCATGCAATTAACAATCTCATCTATACGTAAGAAGTAACTTGCTATACTTTCATCATTGTGAATTTTCAGAGTTGAATTCTGAGAGTTTGCAGTTTTGCACGTTTTACCTGAATATCTCCTTCATAGCTTAGAATGATTTTGTCCCATATTTCTTTGGCGGATTTGAGCTGCATAACTTTGACAAATTCTGATTGTGATAGACTTCCCAATAATGTATTGACAGCCTTGGCATTGGTTTCATATTGCTTTTTACCTACCGTATTTGTAGGAATTGATAATGGAAATGCATATCCTCCTTCCATGATTTCCTAGACATCTGTTCCAAGAGATTGAAGATAGGCTGTGGTTCTTACCTTCCAATAAGGGAAGTTGCTTCCATAAAAGATTGGATGTCTGATGGATCCCTCTTCTTTCTTGATTACTCATGATGATGGATCTTCCTTCAAGTGATCAAGCTTCTTCTGAAGTACCTGCTCTGATACCAATTATTGGAAATAATACTAAGAGTGGGGGTGAATCAGTATTAGCAAGTCAATAATTTTTCATTTCCATAATCAGATTTTATACGCTACTTCAGTTAGAGGAACTCGTGTGTATATGCAACTGTGATTAAAGAAACTAGCATATATACTACAAACTTAAGATTCAGTTAATTCATCATATGTTGATATTTAATCAGTGAATCAAAACCATACAAACAGTAACCAGATGCAGTAAAACAGAACATACAATCACACACATGAACACAAGATATAAGGTGGAAACCCAATGTGGGTGAAAACCACCTGCTACAATCGTCTCTATCTTCTTTTTAATAATAAGAAACTTCCTTTTACAATTTTTGTATTGGTGCAAACTTATACCAGTACGCAGGCTTCTACCTGCAAAAGGTTACAACCTTCTCTCGTTCTCTAGCTTCTCCTGGAAGGGAGCTATAACCCCCTAGCTCTTCTACTTGGCTAATATATTTACTAGTACGTAGGTGCTGGCCTACAGAAGGCTACAACCTTCTCTTTTCTTCCAAGGACCACGTTTCATAAATTTTTAGACTGGATCCATCAATAGCATCACTCAATCATCAAATATATCTGCATCAACCAATCACCTTTGCACCAACCATAACTGAATCAACCAATCACTTTGACAACCCTTCAATGTGATCTTTCAGAATGTTGTAACCAGAATACAGTAACCAAAATACAGTAACCAGAACCTAGAACACGGCAACAGCAAACAGAAGCAGCTAAAACATATTTTATGAGGTATACGCTACTTGAATGTGTCAAACCTACGTGCATATGCTCTTTTCTCAAGGCGAACCTGTGTACAGATCTGCAAATCAAATTTAAGATGTATACACTATTTTGATATGCAAAACCAGCATGTATACATGCCTTTTCTAAAGTGAACTTGCGTATAGACCTGTAAATGATGATTTAAACTTTATAACAATTTCAGACTTCAGTTATACCCAGATCATCATATTTACAGACTACAACATGCACCAGTTATTAAGATAAATGATCAAAACCACATAAAGATACTTCACTTCAAGCCTTAAGATCTCGACCCATCATTAGATCTTATCCTTCATCAAGTGCTAAGGTTCATCCTTGGTTCAGATCCGGCTATGCACCATAACCCAATAACCTATATACTAGATCTAGCTCTTCATCAAATATTCAATTCTTGAGGGCCTTTGCCTAATGATCTCCTCCTCCTTTTATAGTCTTAGGCCATACTCAATACCATGGTCCAAAACCACTTAGGACCAATACCTTCGACCAAATACCTGGGGTCAACACTTGATACTAGATACCTTGGACCAATACCATGGATCAAAATACCATGGACCAAATACCATAGACCAAAACTTAGTTTTCCGACATGTAGACGCCTTTCCTTCTGTGAAGGTGTGTGTGTACGTTATATGCTCATTTTGGTCTGCTAACCCGTGTGTACATGCGGCTTGGTCAATGAGGAACCTGCGTATACCTCTCTTTCTTGATTTTGTGAGTCTGAACTATGATCTGTCATTTGAGAGAGTTGCCATCAAGGACAACACCTGTGTCATACTGCCAAATCTGTGTCATAGTTCCAACACTAACATTTCTTTTGTTCTCATCATGAGTTTCCCTTACTACCCTTTCGCCATTAGTAAGCATTTCTTGTACCAACTTTGTCAAAAATATATTCAAATCTTCCATGTTTCCTTTAAGTTTTACTTCTATACCATCCATCTTATCTTCCATTCCATTCTTTAAACCATCCATCTTAGCTTCAGTTACTTTTTGTGAGAGTGAAATTTGTTGCACTTGGTCTCGTAATTTTGATGTATCACGTTGCATTTCTTCCTCTTCTTCATGTGTCATAGTAGAGATTTCAGGTTGCTTACTAGGTGTTTCCATTTCTTTCTTCAGGTCATAAATCAATGATAATTATGCTTCAAAATTACCTTTGAATCACTTCAAACTAATTTCTCAAAAAAAAATTATTCAAATTTAAAAAAAAAACACTACACACCTTTTCTGTTTTTCCGCTTTGTATGAGCTAGATCTTGAAATGGCTGTAACTCTGTAATTTCTGATCTTTGAGTTTGTAAATTTCATAATATGATAGCCCTCTATGTCCTCTTTCCAATCCTACAAGTCTGGTCGTGATTGGATTCTCAAAGAAATAGTTATGCCCAATATCTCGTGATGCCCAAATTATCGACTGGTTCAGTCGAGCGAACTTGTACAACATGCCACGTGTATTTGTTTTGATATTCAGATATGAAAACAATACCCAACAAACTATAGTATGTTTTATTTCTTTCACTTTTTACGAAATTTGAATCCGATGTTCAGAGAGAAATTTACGACGATTTTCCCAAGGTGACCAGTTTGCGATTGACCTGCAAAAACCATAAATTCCTTAGTTGATATCTTCAAAAATATAGCGATCCAAGATCTGAAATTTGGTTAGAAGGTTCATCACGATTTCAGATCAAATGGTATTTAATTTCAGCTTCTGATGCTTCGTAGAAAAAAAAGTTATAATAAAAATTCCATGATGAACAATTTGAAGCAGCGAAACCCTAGAATCCAAAGTTCTGATACCAAATGGTATGCAACCAGCTCACAAAATAGAAGAAAGAGATAGATCAACGACTTTCAAACTAGCCTCTTCAAGGGGGAAACCTCCTTCACATTACACAAATAAATAATCCTTTGATGATACAAATGACAAGGCCTCCTTTCTATATATAGGAGTCTAAGGGGTGACAACATAATAAGAGACGACATAACAACAATAATGTAAGGGCACAACAATAATAATAATGGGCTTCTATGGGGCACAATAATAACAATATGGGGAAACATGGGCACAAAAATAACAATAAGGGGCTACAATGACAATAATAATAAGGGAATACACTAATATTATAGCGACCTAATAGATACCACTGGTGTTGGCACTTCATCTGCACAACACTTCCTCATGAGCTTTCCTGCCAAGATCTGTGCAACAAACTTGACAACTTCGTCTGTGATGGAACTGATGAAATATCCTCTAGACTTCTTGACCAACCCGAAGTCACTTTTCACTAGTCTACCAGTTTTTTCTCAAGTGACTTCCTCACAAAAGCATCGTCGAGGTTCACGCCTTGATAGGGAAACATTTTGATTCTCTAATATCAACATGTCATCAATTGGGATGGGATCTCCTAGACATATGCACCCATCATGGACCAGTTCCAAAAACTGGCACACATAGATAACGTAGATGTTGCTTTGGCTAAAGTGTAGGATGTACAACATGTTGAGTAATCCTACGTGCTCAATATAGGCCGCCCATTTCATTGGTTCTAGTCGCCGAGGCCTGCCTCCTCATAGTACATTGTCTTCAGATACTTACTAGGTTCCAGCTGTGGAAATTTCTCATGGTCACCCAAATCCTAGTCTTCCATGCGGATTTGGGGTATCTTTGCCGAAAATTTCAGCTTCAATAGGCACTTCCTCCGGCTACAATGGTGTAAATACCTTAAATTTGATAGAGTCAGGATCCTTAGTCACTTTCGAGGTTCGATTCTGTGGTGGTAAATATAGTGGTAACTACAAAATTGGCTCCATTGCTTCTACGTTGATATCCTCAAACCCTTCATTCAACTCTTCTTCATCCAAGTCCTACGACTCCATTGGCTGCTTGGTTTTATCCATTTTTCCCTTTTGTCTTTGCTCGGTCGGAATTTTCCACAGTGATTACCAAACCAGGGTCTACTGCGGATTTTTCTGATTTTTCTCTCCTACCTGGAGGCAGCAGGCTTTGGCCTCAACAACCTGGGTTCTATAGCATGGACTGAAGATGTTGCAGTCATGATGTTCCCTACTCCTCTCTTCAAAAACTAGTAGAAATGGTGTTTTCCCAGTCAATTTCTTACAGGTCATCCTATACGCCCATAGAATCGTTGGTATGCGCACATCCTAATCATTCCAATTAACATTACAAACCTTTGTTAGGGTATTCTCAGAGATCTTCTTGAAAACTTTGACAATTCCATTCGCCTGGGGGTGATATGGTGTACTATTCTAGTGGTACATCTGGAACTCTTCTTTTAAAGCCGCAAGTGTCTCATTTAGGAAGTGTGAACCTCTGCCACTCATCAAAATCTTTGGGCATCCAAACCTTGACAGAATAAATTGGAATATAAACTTCATAGCAGTGTCCATGCTGCAATCCTTCATAGGCTATGCCTCGACCCACCTGGTTAAGTACTCTATCGCACTGATAATATAATGTGCTACTGTCTTCTTCCCTAGTGGATGAATAGGTCCAACGAAGTCAATTTCCCATTTATCAAATTCTTGTAGTGTGACTTGTGGATTTAAGGGTAGTTCATCCCTTTGTGATGGCCTCTCGGTTCGTTGACACACATCACATGCATTGCATTACTCCTCAAAATATTTATGTACCATAGGCCACCATAATCCCATTTCTAGGATCTTCTGTACAGTTTCCTTTCCTGCATAGTGTCCTCCAGCGACACCACTATGTGCTTCAGCTATAATACCATGTCTTTCATATTCAGGCACATATCAGCATAGACCTTCATCCGACCCCATCTTGTATAATTATCTTGTAATCACGGAACAATCTATAGCTCGGACAACTAATTCCTTCTTTTGTTGTGTCGTATAACATTCAGGAGCTACGCTAGTAGATAAAAAATGAATAATGTTTGCAAAATGCTCATCTGCAACTTTGACAAAAAAGAGTTGCGCGTTAGGTAATCCTTCATCAGTATTAGTGGGCCCTTTGCCATTCTTGATTCGAGAGAGGTAATGAGGTCCAACATTCAATCTCTCGAGATTAACTATCACTTCGAAATTGTACTCCTGGAAATGAAGCAACCATCTAGAGATTTTCGCCCCCAACATAGGCTTATTGACTAGGTACTTCAAAGAAGAATGGTTTGTGTACATTTGAAAGTGTGCATCTAGTAGATAATGCCTAAATTTTTGTAGTGCATAAACCATGGAAAATCCTTCTTGCTCTGTGGTTGAATAGTTCTTCTCTACCTTATATAGTTTTTGACTAGTGAAGGAAATTGAGTGATAAATATCTCCTACCCCTCGTTGAGTTAAGACAACTCACAACGCTATACAAGACACATCCACATGCACATGAAATACCTTCATCCAGTCTGGGAATACCAGGATTGGAGTCATAACCATCTTTTCCTTTAGAGTATCCAAGCTCTTATGACAGTCATCGTCCTATAAGAATGTAGCGTCCTTCTTTAACAACTTCTCCATGGGCGCAGTGATCTGCGTGTATGCCTTAATAAACTTCCTCTAGTACCTAGTATGACCCAAAGTCACGGGTAGCTACTTTATGTTCCTATGGGGCTCCAAATTGATAATAATGAAAATATTAGCAGGGTCGACCATCAATCCATGCTTACAGACAACATGTCCCAAAAGTATTCTATAAGTTATACAAAAAATGCATTTTTTCATATTCAAGGAAATCTTATACTTTGTACATGTATCCAACGTTAGGCACAGACTGGAGACATGCTTCTTGACTAGCCCAAACACTGTCCAATCATCGATGTAGACTTCCAAAAATTTATGAATGCATTCCTTGAATGCTGTTGATCCAGGTGGATATTGGTGGCCACCTGCCAAGTCCAGCTGGACCCCCACCATTGTCTTTCTCAGCATTTTCAGTTTCCTTAATTGTAGCACAACTTACTATTTTTAGCAGTTTTTCGGGTCCTGAACTTCCACAGCCGTTTTGAGGCCCTAAACGACGTTTTTTGGGGAATCCAGGGGCAACATGGTTCCATGCAATGGACCGATGTTTCCCGATCCAAAAATGGTAGTTCTCGGATAGATCTTTCTAACGAGCTATCATACGCGTCAAACGGAGATCGTATGCCAAAGTTACGACCCCGAGAAATTGATGTACCAATTTACCCAAAACGGGGCCCACAATTTGGCATTATCTTCTAAGGGTCGGTTTTGGAATGTGTAAGGGTTTTTCTATTGTTTCTCAATAATAAATAGGCCTTTGAGCCCCATTGTAACACAAGTTCGGAACAGTTCAGAGACATGTAGCCGCACATCTCTTCTCAGAGATAAGCTACCATCGTCCTAGCTGGTTTATTTCCAATTCTGGTTTTAAGCATATTTCGGTATTTTCCATTAATGAAATGAAGTGTTATTTCCGCTGCATCTCTTTATTTATGGTTATCGCATCTCTGTATTTATGGTTATCTCTGTAATCTATTGCGTTCCTGTTTAAATCCGGATCAATGGGTCAACAGTCATGGAACTGACTTGAAATCTTCGATGAAGCATCCAAAAAGTCTTGAAAAACAACCCATCCTCGACAATTTGAGCTCCCAAGTTAAAAGATACATGAGAGGGAAAAAATCAAATTTTGAAAAAAAATTGACATTTTCAAAGTCTATAAAATGACTTTTTGACTCACCATTGTTACCATTTGAGTTGAGAGCACAAGGAGTGGAGAAAAATTATCAAGCTTTCCTTTTGCCAAATCTGACTGTTCAAATCTTCTCAAAATCACCATGTAACCTCCAAATGTAACTTGCATCAATTTGTGATTGTTTTTAAGAATTTTAATTAAAGTTTCACCATTGAATTTATGTCAAAAAAAGTTGTCGTGGCATATACGCGGGTTTGCTATATGCAACCTGCGTATATGCAGGCCCTAGATGTGGTTGTGTATAAAACAAACTTGTGTATATGTAGTTTCGATTTCAAAACAAAAAACTAACGGTCCAAACTTTTTTTTTTCTCAGGATGACAATCACCTCGAGGGAAAGGGAGCATGCCACTGTTGATGATGAGGTTATGAATGATCAACAGGCGTTGGATGCCTTAAGAGGATGCAGTTTGCTAAATTTTTTCAAAATGCCAAATATGAAGGCAAATACTTGCTTGCTTGAAGTGATCATTCACTATTAGAGCAAAGAGGATGACTCATTCATGATTGATTAAATGCCACTAAGGATAGAGATTGAGGATATCTATTTTATCACAGGCCTTTTCTGGAGGGGAGAGATAGTACATTCTATGGGCCGATCACAAGGTAGCCTCTCTATAGAGGATTATGTACATATATACTGCTTAGGCCATCTAGAAAAGATTGGAAGCCAAATTCCAATCAAGCACGTAGAGAGTTTGTCATTGAGGATCATCTTGTTCACTATAGCCAAAGTGAATGGATCAGCCTCCTTATACTAGGCTTCATGACTAGCCATGAGCTTGGCTGTAGACTTTCTCACCACAGTATTTGATTGGTGTACACCTCTTCTTGCCAACTTGAAGAGCCAGTTATCATCTATCAGAAAGGGCTAGACCAAAAACTTTGGGTACAGGACTATTTTGTGCTCCTTCTTTTTTGAGAAGGTCCTAGGACTACACCCTAGAGTACTAGTTCTGATCAGCAGCCCGCGAGATCCACAGATGGGCAGGTGGTATGATCTGATGAAACATCTAGGAGGTGGGGACGTATCGCAGATAGAATTTGATGATGATTCTTCTCCTAGTGGGAGCAGAAAATCATCACAATGGATGATTACCCCTATGCTAGCTTGGACTTTTGGGGAGATCCTGATCTGGCATTACCACCAGGCGCAACATGGGGAGATATAGGTAACAAATATTTTATTGATTTTATGATTTTTATGATTTTTCAAATATGAAATTAAAAATATTTTTGATGGGATTCAAATGACTAATGTAAGGATCATATTCCAGATATTGGGCCAGTACGACCAGATGGATTCCCATGGCGTGGACATTGTGACTAAGGTGCCGAAGAGGCGCTAGTGATACAGAGCGGGTCCTATATGCAATTCAATGGAACTTGGTGAGATTGACTCATCGAGTACCGATGGTGGCAATAGAGGATCTCCTTGAGGATGTGCAACGTCACGTGGTTGGAGTGCCATGGGACTGGGTTCGAACTCTTAGGCCTGTGGCTAACGCTGTAGTCACATACTTGGTCATTCATCCTGATCTGGGTCATATATAGTTTGGACATGATTATGGGCATTTGAGTCCCAATTTTTGTATATTATTTTGGATACACCTATGGACACTCCGGATATTTTATGATATATATATAGAGTTTCGACTTTTTGATGTTTGATTTTATGTTGATGAATGAATGATGTGCCAATCTAAAGCTTGATTAGCAATTCAATCTACTAACCAATTATGAGATCTCAGAATGTGAAAATAAGTAAAATAAACAAATGATATTTGCAACAACCTCACTCTTAAATATTGGCGATATAAAGATGGATCCCTAACCCAATAAATGTTATTCAATTGAGACACTATTAGCCGCAAATCAAGATATGCTACTAACGAATTAATTCCATAAGAAATAGCTTCAGATAGTAGCTTAATAATGACAGTATACTCAACCATATTATTTGATGTAGGACCAATGCATACTCCCCTTGACACCATCAACTGACCAGTTGGATAGTAGATCGCCCAAGCTGCGGAAGCAAGGTTCCTAGTGTGCTGACTAGCACCATCGGCGAATCAAAATAGACCAAGTCATCCATCAACACCTGCCATAGTAGATCAAAAAGTGTTGATATCAAAACTCACGATGAGATATGTACAAAAAATACAAAATATACAAAGAAGCCATTGCTTAACTGCTAAGCAAAGTACTTCTTAAGGTAAAGCCCATTAAAGGGATTTGCCAGCTTACTCCTAGAGATGTTGATAGGTATAGTCATTGGGACAATCAATATATTAACATCGATAGAAGACTGTGTTGGAGCCAAAAGAACCATACAAACATTGCTAGTAGTCAGACTGGGGGACCTAGATTCGACTTCATGCAAAGGAGGATGAAAGAATGAATGATAATGTAAATCTCCCAATGGTTGATCTATAGACATCATGGCTTCAAATATTGCTTCATCAGATGGGAAAATTGTATGTAAGCAATCTCGAGCAGAAATGGAATCAAGGGTCCAAGTAGGGGCCACATCACCATCTAACTCCTTTTCTCAAGAAGGAGTAGGAAGTTTGTCTGTAGAGTTATTGATAGATTCATATCTAAGCTCTGTTGAAGACATAGGATATTCTATTCCACCCACCTTCCCTTCATCTGATGTGGTCGCAGATGAAGGTAAGGTCCCAGGATCTGAAAATAGTGAGTTCGAACAAACTCTTTCTGTAAAGGCTCCTTGGAGGATGATATTGTATCTATTCAAGTTGTAGGAGGGGGAAGGTCAAATATATCCATCAAGGAAGAGTACATCTTGACTCCTAGATTCTCGATAGGTTGATGAGGATTATCTACCAAGGGAACAATAGAATTCGAAGCTCCCAAGGACGCGAAACACAGTCGAAACTATGGCTTCCAAT
Source organism: Pinus taeda (assembly GCA_000404065.3). Taxonomy (NCBI): domain Eukaryota; kingdom Viridiplantae; phylum Streptophyta; class Pinopsida; order Pinales; family Pinaceae; genus Pinus; species Pinus taeda. The sequence continues at coordinate 283,566 of APFE030166286.1, read as the reverse complement.
TCATAATTCTAGTTTCGCCCTAAAAGGAGATTGTAATTGAGGTTGGCATCAATGATTTCTACTTTGAAATTAACGACCTTTCCTCCAACACATATAGGAAAGGCCAGGATAATCCTGTGTGGACTATGAGAATGACTGTCAAATGCTGTTAGGAGGGTGGGTGAAGGAACAGCCGAAGTCGATCCAATTTCCTTCCAACATGACATAGGCATGACACATGCGGAAGCTCCCTCATCTATAACTGTCCGCAAAATATTGGTTTTCCGGTAAGTAGATTTTATCTGGAAAGCCATAGGATGAGGAAGTCTCTTCTTGACATTATGCACATCAAAAGTGAGAGCTAAAGAATTATTAGGATCCACTGCCCCCATTGTTGAAAGCAAGGCACTTCTTTGAGCAAGACATGATTGGAGTACCTCTAAAGCAAACATCGTGCATGGACTTTGAGCCAGATCTTCTATAATAAAGTAGTTCTAGGTAGCCCTAACATTAGGGTTAATAATAACGCGTTTGGCGTAATCTTTCAGTATTCGAGGTATAGAATCAACAGAGGGTCACTCAATATGAAGTGGGTCCAAAGTTTTGGGAACAGATTTATCCTTGGATGTTTCAACTTCACCATAAGCACGCGACCATGTGGCCACATTGACGTGAGAACCCATCATGAAAACATTTTAGGAATGGTCCCCCTCTTGGTTGCCCCTCACAGAGGTACCAGGGTTTGAATTCGCACCAGCAAGAAACTGCTGCCCTTGGGTGAAAGCGGTAGTTAAGACATCCTAAGAGCTAGAATACCCTTGCTGCCCTAACAAGCGCTGAGCATCTTGAATTTTTGGGCAGAGATGAGTCAAATGGTCTCCACTGCATAACTTGCATGGAAACTTAACTTTCTTCCTAGACTTATTTCCACCCTCACTAGCACCATTGTCAGGATTGTTCATATCACCCTTCCCATCCTGATTCTTATTTTTACCTCGTCCCTTCTTCTTCCCATTGGAATTTTGATTTCCTTTGGGGTTAGAAGCCTGAACGACGTTTATGGAAGGAGGTTGAGAAGGCGAAGGGTTATACGATGTGACCTGATTGGTAGAAGCAGTTTGTAAAGACAACTGCTACAATTTGCTCAATAGGTTCACCGCGTTGGTGTCTATGGATCCGAAAATACCATTCGCATGGGGACCTGGCTTTGATTTGGCTATATCAACCTTATTCCTAGGAGCATCAGGCAATATTTTCTGAAGAATCCAGACTGAGAGAAAAACAATTCTAACTACTGGGCTCAAAAAATAGCTAACTCTTCAGAGTGGACTCCGGATAGAGAGACATCCTTGGAGATCTCAGGTTGTAATGATTTCAAGAACCATTCCAAACGGTAATTAGGAGGAATTTCAACTTTAATGAGCCTGTTTCTTCATCTCCATTCCTGATGATCAGAGATGTGAGTTGTTGTATCCTGATGGAAACTGGCGAGAAGTTTAGTTTTGGCATCATAATGGATGGGAAACTGGAAGTGGTTTAGAAAAATGTTAGCTAAATTGGCGAAAGATGTAAAGCTACCCCCTGGGAACTCTATGTACCACTTAGTCGCATTGTGAGTTAAGGTGCGTTGAAAAAGTTTCAACCTAATCGAGTCATTGATGAGGGAGTTTGATGAGCACCACAAATGGAATGTGGTTACATGGTCACTCGGGTCTTCACCACCCTTACCCTTGAATTTTGGAATATCTGATGGGATTTTGGTTGAGACTCGAGGTCATGTTAGATTGTATCTGATTGGATCATTTGTCAATTTTGTGAGATCTGGAAAATTCAGAGTTGCCAGAAAAGTAAGCCTAGGAGGACCTTGGGGATTCCACCGAGATTAGGTGGAGTTCCCAAAGTTCTGAAAAGATTGGCCTAGATTTTGAAAGGCACCAGGCTGCCCGAAGTAACTAGCAGAACCTGCTGAACCAAAAGTTGACCCTTGTGGTCCAGTGAAACTTGAAGTTTGACCAACTCCAGCCTAAAAACCTCAATAACCAGCGAAGTTCCCTCCTAAAGAATTATAAGGAGCCGATAACCCCTGATACAGATTCCAAGCGGTAGCCAAGGGAGGAATACTTCGGAATGAACTAAATTTGGATTACGATCTACTCCCTTGTTGGCCAAAAAATTGATTCCCAATTCCTATGCCACTAATGCAGGGTTAGTCCAACCTTGAAAGGGATTACTGCCTTGATCTATAGAAGAGAAATGCATAGATCCTATTGTCGGAGTTTCCAAAGTTCTAAAAAGATTGGCCTGGATTTTGAAGGGCACCAGGCTACCTGAAGTAACTAGCAGAACCCGCTGAATCAAAAGGTGACCCTTGTGGTCCAGTGAAACTCGGAGTTTGACCAACTCTAGCCTAAAAACCTCCATAACTAGCGAAATTCCCTCCTAAAGAATTATAAGGAGCCGATAACCCTTGATACAGATTCCAAGCGGTAACGAAGGGAGGAATACTTAGAAATGAACTAAACGTGGAGTATGGCCTACTCCCTTGTTGGCCAAAAATGGATTCCCAGTTCCTATGCCACTAATCGCAAGGTTAGTCCAACCTTGAAAGGGATTACTGCCTTGACCTGTAGAAGAGAAAGGCATAGTCATATCATCAAGTTGGAATGTGGTATATAACCAGTTCCAAAAGGAAAATGATGAAACAAAGTCGATCCACTCATCATGGATGTGGAGGCACTAAAAAAAACTGATGGAATACCCTTTGAATGGGTGCCAATGGGAAAAATCTAGAACTAGATGCATTGGCTTGGGAATTTCCACTCGTAGACGGAATGGAGGTAGACCCAACTAATGATTTGCTAGCAATAGACTCAAGTAATGATGCAAAGGGGATGGAGATGGTTCCTCCCCCTGTACTGATATAGGAGTCTGCATACTTGTAGCACTCGTGGTGGAGTCATGCTCCCAGCAGTGGTCATCGAAGGGATGTGCATGTACTAACTTGTACTTGACGGTCTATGCATTGGATTCCCAATGTATAATAATACATCTGGATGATTAGAAGGTAGAGGAGAATTTGGAGCAACTAACGACTCTGAAAGTTCTTCTACCTCAATGTTATCTTCCGACTGAAATAGAAATCAAGGAAGAACTGGGGTGTTCCTCTCTAGTTCTGTGGAAGTACAAGGCCTATCCTAAATACTAATGCCCTCGAGCAGAGGATTAATCTCATATGCGTCGGCTGCCACGGGGTGAAAGCCATCGATAGTATTGCCTCTATGTCTTCTAGGAGAAGGCTCTGAACTTGGTGGTGAAAGACCATGAATTCTTTGAGACCGTCTAGGCGATCAGTCAGCCACTTTGAATTTTTTATTAAGATCTAACTAAAGACTCAAGAAAAAATGAAAGTTAGGCCAACTAAGAGCACAAAGAACACACTAAAAAATGTCCCTAAAAGATATCATCCAATCAAAAAACTTTCAAGTATTTCCTCTTCGAGTGATGAGGATTAGACATCAAAATACAAGGAAGTGAAGTAGGGGCCTTCCAAAGATAGTTTCGGATAATGATAGCCCAAGCCTACTAGCGAAGGTATTAGAGGAAGTTATGCTAACCTCCAGACAATAGCTTGTGCCGGTGCAAGCCCCCGAGCTTCACAAGGGTGCCATCTAGAAGTACTGTTGAGAGTGATACAACGTTGACCTCAGATGCCACAGGATTCCCCTTTGCAGAAGCCACCTGTGTCAGAAGCCATGCAGAATAGTCTTGAGGTAAGATTTGACAAGTAGGAGAGAGGGTATCTCTCTTCCTTATCTTCAAAAACCCTCATGCTTAACTCCCATATTTGAAGATTTCTTGGTCTCCCTAATGCTATTGGATTTGCACCCGTTATTCAAACTTCTATGTTTAACAGTTTAAAGTGGCCTTGGAGAGTTTTCTCTCCACTCACCTAATCCAAGGCCCTAAATATCCTAAAACTTGTTGGTGTGTCTAAATTGACAATATAAAAAAGTTATAATATATTTTATTTAGAACTTTTTTTAAATGGGTTGTTCTTAAGTCAAGGGATAAACAGAAGTGAAACTGGTGGTGTTTATCGATGCAAAAGAAATTAATAAAAACCAAACTATATGCAAATGCACTTGTTTCGTTCTTCGATGAAAAGAAATTTCTGCTAGGTTCTAACGAACTTTTGAGAAAGCAATAAATTTCTCTTTCTTTTCTTTCAACAAGATTCACACTCACAAAAACTAACAAAAACTATTGGATGCCCTAAAAGATGCACAAACTATCCTAATGCAATGAGTATATGTTGATGAAAAAAACTTAAGATTACTCTGAAGCAAAGAATGAGAGCAAATTGTTTATCACTTCTAATTATCCACTTTGATGTTAGATAGAATATACATTCCTAATGCTCATTTTCGTCCAAATAGTAAAAGAAAATATTAAGACAAACAAAATGCACTTTCACTCACAAAAAGAAACCAAATCAAAACAAGGCAAAAGAAATCAAAAACCAAGTTTTTCAAGAAGTTTTCTTTTTCATAAAAGCAAAAACAACTTTTCAAAAGTGCTCCAAATACTATTGAAGATTTTGATACCGAAAAATAGGCAACAAAACACTTTGCATGTTATCAACTCCAAATGGGCGAGAACTCAACAAAATAGGTGTTTCAAGATGCCTTGAATGACCAAAAAGCAGAAAAAAGCTTGGAGGCAATGATTAAAAGACCAAGAAAGACAACTTTCAAAATCATCAATCAACAACTTTCAAAAAGTGAGAAAAACAGATGGCAACAAGATGCAATTTTGACACAAATCAAGAAGATCACAAAGATAAAGTTTGTCACAAATATTGAAACCAATCCTTTTGTTCAGGAAGACCAAAATAGCCAAGATTCCCATAAATAAATCTCGTGTGCTCAAACACAATTGATGACACTTGCAACAAAACAAAACAAGACCAAAACTTTCTACCACAGGAGAGAATTCGAAACCGTAAACTTGTTGTAAAACCAAATACTGATACCAAAACTCGACTGCTCAGGAAACACTCAGACCAGAAAACAAATCTTTTGAGACAGAAAGACTTGAAAAAATCTTGGAAAATTAGGGTATATGTGACTGTGTCAATACACAGTTGCGTGTATACACAATTCAGCCCAAATAATCCTACGTTTACACGGGCTCATATGGGGGAACTTGTGTACATATGCCTCTGTAACCTGACAAAAATGCATATATAACAGTTCACAAGAAAAAACAAAAGAGAGGTTTGAAGAAACTACTCAGAATTAAATTCTAAGTTCCTACAGGAACAGACAAATTAGTTACAACAAGAAAAAAAATAGTCGAGCCCTGATCGGCTTAAATTAACCCAAACTAGGAACAACAATATTGTTGTTCCCAGTGGAGTCACCAATTCTGTTGAGGGAATAAGTCCCCTAGGGCTTTGGGTCAACACCCTAGTAGAGTGAGGGGATATATACAATAAAATAAAAGCATTCCACGTAGACAGGATACTTAAATAAGCAAACTATGCGAAGAGAGGTGCACCTAGGGGTCCTTCGTTCAGGTAGATCCAGCCAGGGTCCAAACCCTCTTGGAGTTCCTCTCGATCCTTGAACCTGCAAAACAACCAATTCAAAGAAGCATAGAAATATATGGACAAAGCATCATATATAAATCAACTTCATAACTTATTGAAAGATGGTTAGTTATACATTGAAATAATTATTTATGTAAACCATAACAATAAAATCATATGCATAAAGAAGATTGATTTCGGGAACAAGAAAAATGTTTCTTTATTGTAGATAACTAAAACAAAACAAGGAATGCTATCACCTGAATCTTCCTCTTGCTGGCTCCAAGCGGAACCATCCTCCGGGTCTGTCCAATCCCAAGTCTTCAAAAGGTTCCTTCCATGACTCACACAAGGATATCTCAACTAGTGAAATGACATCATAACTCAAGGAAACAAGGGTTTCCTGTAGTGGGGGAAGTGTCGAAAGCATAGGGATCTTTAGACTTGATCAGGGATAATCTCAACAGAGTAATTCTCTCTCTTCTCTCCTCCCTTAGACCTTCCCATTGATACCTTTTTATACTTCTCCCAAAGTAGTTTTTAGTTGGGAATTCATTGAGAACAGTTGGGCCATTGGCACTAATAGGTAATCAATAGGTAAAACCTGTGATCTCTACCCAAAATTAAGGAGTTAATTTTTTTAAGTGTTTTAAGACATATACACGGGTTGGGTATACACTAACCCACGTATACACGTGTTTAGCTCAGGGCAATGCCACGTACAAGGAGTAAAACATTGTTTTTTAAGTATTTGGACCAAGTCTGGAAGGAGGGGTTGCCCTAGGCCATAAATGTAGCATCACAAATATCAAGAGTGAGATTTGAAGCTATAACGAACTATTGTAAGTAAAACATATTGGTTGATATTAGGGTGAAGTGAAGCCTGAAATAAAATTTTCAGTGAGCTACAAGGGAGTATGCACATGGTAGTGAAACCCCTGCAAGAACCTGAGGTTATTTGGTGTTATCGAATTTTCATGATTGCAGAAAACGTTTAATTCCCTATATCTACTGGCCTGATCTAGAACTACAAAAGACAAAGAGATTCAAGTTTTCCTTGGGGAAATTAGAAAATAAGAAAGAAGCCTACTTGGAATTTGTAGCAAGCTTTCCTTTCCTCCTTGCTTGTAAGCTCCAACTCTAGCTACAAGTGCTATAATTAGAACCTGCACACACAAATAAAACAAGAAAAGGAACCACAACCCACGTAGTGTAATATAAATCTCTATTCAATGAGTTAGCATGACATTGAAATACATTAGTTCAAACATAACACAACAAATATAGGAAAAAATATGCTCTTTGTATTAACACATATAGGAGAGAGTTATAGCCATAAATGGAAGTCAGACTTTGTAGATGTCTCCCCAAGTTGACTAGTCCTTCCTTGCCACAAATAACACCTCAACATCAACCCTATTGCATGAATTTGATGAATCTATAGGATCAAAGCAAAAAAATGAGGTACTATCAATCTCCAAAATCCAAACATGAGGCTATGGAAGGAAATAAATATATTGGGTAAGAGTGGTAGTTTAGGATTTGCCATTCTTGGCATGAGATCCACATATTATCGGGGGATGAACTCAAGGGACAAGAGCTAAGTTCTCCAAGATAGGATCAAATAGGAATTTGAGCTCTCTATTCATGGTAAATAGTTAAAACTACCTTAGAATCTTATGGAAGAGGAAGCTTAAGAGATATTTTTTTATTTTCCCAAATTTCTAGAATCAATGCACTTGCAGAAAGGAGAAGCATATGCTAACCAACGTTGGTGCTTAGATATGAAACATGTGCTAAACGTAGGTGGACATGAATGCAATGTGCATTAGCGATATTTTTTTTTTTAGCAATTTGTCCCAGAAACTAAAACATTTTGGAGAAGTGATGCTTATGGATTTGTGAAGGAATCATGAAAAAATGTTCAAGGATATTGATTGATCTAGTTTGCAGGCCTTTTGGGTTGAAGTGACAAAGTAGTAGATTTCCCCCTAAAGTACAAAGTCAGATGCAATGGTTGCGGAATGAAGTGCTTTACCTTGTGACAAGTTTAGATCAAGAACAAATTAGTCGATATGATCATTTGTTACAATACATATTATCATCATGATATCATTGTTGAGGGAGGCCTATCCATGCTTAGCATATACTCCATATTACTTGTACAATGATCAATGTCTCTTCCACTGATGCGAAAGTGTGGACCCATGCTTGGATAATCTTTTGTATGATCATAGACACCATACTTTTGTGATCTTGTATTAATCCTAAAATCATATCCTGGATGGGTGAAACTAGATCTCGGGTCTTCTATCTCATTCACTTGATTGTTTGATAGTACGAGTCTAACCATTTGATTAAATTAGTTGGATTCAAACATGGTAAACAACATCTAATTACCAGCCAATGATGTAAGTTGATAACAGATGGGAGAGTAACCACTGATGATTTTAATGGCTCTCAAGGAACCATAGTACAATCCATATGGTGTGAATAAAGGAGCTGAAGTTGAACACCACACAAAATCTTTTGGTCGAATGCCAATGATGAATACTTGTCACCAAAAGCAAGGAAAATTTCCATTGATGTATGAAAGCTTCAAGGTACCAAAGGGAGCTTCTAAGTCAACTTCCTGAATAATGTGTCGATGTCTATGGGAAGTAACACTTCACAGGAGGGCCTTGATTATCCCCCATCAACAACACAAAATAGGTATCAATATTTGAGATAAAATGATGTTGATGTATAGTTAGTTCTGAAACGACACACATGAATGAAGGCTTAAGAGTATTGTAGCATATATCAACTAAAATACTTCTCTTGAACATATTGGTGACACTTTATGGAGTTGAAGGCATTGAATCAAAACTGAATACTGAGGATTTTAATATGGTGTGATGAACCAAATAGGAAATACGATTTCCCAACCCAACAACCATGGAGATGAGGTGAAAGAGTGTCATATTCAAGAGAAACTCACTACCATTAATAGGTGAAGTATATTGCTTTCCCAGTTTCCCAAATCATTTCTGGTCAGTACTTCTTTATTGTTGACAAGCTTGAGGAGAATAACGTATACCTAATCTATAAGTTCATCCTTTGGATGAATCCCTATGATAATTTTTAATGAATGCTGAGAAGGAGTGGTTCGGTCCCATCATGATTGACAACTCCATCATTATTTGATGCTTTTACTAGTACAAAAAAGGTGTAACTCGACTCCTTTTTCATGTCTAGAGAGTTTTAGAAAGAGGCAAAAAAGAAAACTCCAAAGGTTCATTTTTGTGAAATTTTCTCTTGAGTCCAAAAAGGAAGAAAATGATCCTCAGGAGAACATCTTAGCCATGTTTGACTAAGATATTCCTTTCTTGTAAATAGTCTATCTCAGTTTGCAAAAGGGGTAAACTTATCCTGAGTGGGCGTCTTTTCATTTACTTTAATGAGTTCAAAAAGACAAGTGCTTGACAATATTTTCATATTTAGTGAGTTTGAAAAGAGATGAAAGAGGACTCTAGGGGGTTCCTTTTTTGTGAATTTACAGAGACCAAAAAAGAAATAAAAGTATGCTCTTTTATATAAATAACCTTTTTTCAACTCAAAAATGTCATTAAATCCTTCAATCAACTTTTATCATGTTCAAAGCGGCATCAAAAGATTAAAAATATATGAAATTATTGTATAAATAGGTCAAAAAATTAAAATATATTAAAATTTACCATAAATAGGAAAAAAGTAAATTCATTTTTACCTCTTGAGAGTGAACCTTGAGTTTTTTTGCCCCCAAACTTCAATATTTGGTTGCAGTCAATTTAGTGGACCATTTTGAGTGTCGTAAGCTCCATGTAGGAGATATTACCTTTATCTTTCTTTTCATGGTTTCCATTTTTTTATTTTATGAAAAAAATTTCGTTTTTTAAGTGCATTTGGGATTTAGTTTTTCTCCCTAACTCTAGTTAACCCTTTCAATGCCAAAAGGTGCACTCGGCTAGATGGATTATCACTGGGAAGAGCGCTTTAGCACACCTTCGAAAGAAGAGAGGGTGTGATACAACAATTTTTCCTCTTAATTCAAGGTGCGTTGGGAACGTTTCAAAAAACGATTTTATGATTTCCATTCAAATTTTCCTCAATGTTTTGCATGGGATTTATTCTAAAGATTCTTCTTGTTGTATTGTGGGTATCTATTGGGGAAAAATCGCTTTAATTTGGAAAGAAAGAGAACATGAGAACCATGACTTGGATGCTGCCAATGATCCAACAAATATTCAGGCTTTGAGAAAATGTGGACTTCTCAAGTTATTTTGGCTTCCTAGCATAAGAGTACAATTAGAATTATTGGAATATCTAGTCAGGGCATGGCATATTCAGGCACAAATTTTCAAGCTTGGTGCACATACCCTCAGTATACAGTGTGAAAATATGTAATATTTGAGAGTCTCATCACCCCTTCTTGTGCTAGATAATGCGATAGGACCAGAGATTCTGGGTTGGATCCCCAGCGGAGTCTCCAATTTGTTATGCAAAATTTTCACGATTGTGGACAAAGGTGAATTCCCTAGATCTAGTAGTATGATCTAGAACAATAGAAGACAAATAGATTTGATTTTTACTTAGAGAAATTATAAAATGAGAAAGAAGCCTACATGGAATCTATAGCAAGTCTTACTTTCCTCCTTCCTCCTTTCTTGCAAGCTCCAACTCTAGCTCCAAGTGTTATAATTAGAACTTGCACACACAACTAAAACAAGAATAGGAACCATAATCCACGTAGCATAATCTAAAATTTCTATTTAATTAGACAACATGCATTGAAATACATGAGTGCAAACATAAAACAACAAATATAGGAAAACATGATGTCTTTGTATTAAAAAATATTGGAGAGTGTTACAACCATATATAGAATTATGACTTTGTCAATGTTTCCCCAAGTTGAATTATCCTTCCTTGTCACAAAACACACCTCAACATCAATTCAAATTCATGAATGTGATGACTTTCTAGGCTCAAAGCAATAGCATGAAGGTACTATCAATCTACAAAAGACAACTCAAAGGCTATGGAAGGTAGTAAATATATAGGGTAAGACTGGAAGTTTAGGATTTACCATTATAGGCTTGAGATCCACATATGATGGGAGGATGAGCTCAAGGGATAAGAGATAATGTCTCCAATATAGGATAAGATAGGAACTCGAGCTCTCTATCCATGGTAAATAGTTAAAAATACCTTAAAATCTTCTGGAAGAGGAAGCTTCAGATATATTTTTTATTCTCTCAAATTTCTAGAATCAACACACCTACAAAAAGGAGAAACATGTGCTAAGCAGTACTGGTGCTTAGGTATACAACATGCATTGAAAACATGTGGTCATACATCCAATGTGTGTTGGGGCTAAAAACAATGTTTTTGAGCAATTTGTCCCTTAAAATCAAACTTTTTGGAGAAGTGATGCTTAGGTATTTGTGAAGGGATTATGAAAAATGTTGAAGGATATTAATTGATATGGTTTGCAGGTATTTTGGGCTGGTGTGACAAAATGACCTATAATATTTGGGAACTAATTTAATTTGGTAGTTAACCATTGTACACAAATAGAAGTTCCTGAGGGAACAAAAACTCTATAATATCGTTGTGAGGGTTTATAATAAAAATTTTAGTGGGATTAAAAAAACGGGATAAATGTAAAAAAAATATAGTGGCAAAACAATAGAAAGGAAAAAAACATGATGGACAGGTGGGTCTTGTAGTAGTCTAAACTTATTGAGTATAGAACCAAATAATGTAAACATTATTACTAAAATAAATCAACACCAGTACCAGGTTGGACTATGGGCCCAGTCGATTACCCAACAACCCCTAAATAGTCATGGCCCAAGGTAACAATTAAAACCCTTACCCAGAAAAATCCCTGTGGAACAATAGGTAATCAGCAAATTAACATATCATACATAATAATCATGTGAAACTTAAAAATAAATATACACGAACCAAACTCCACAACTATACCATTTCTTGAGAAGAAATGAACATAATTTCTAAGATATGCTTCTAAAAATACTAAGTAACAAAATCAGAACATTTAACAAATGAAAGGCAGTTACATTAAAACCAAATTATATTAAAAATTTCCAAAAATTGTTCACAAAAAGAGGTGTTACCATTAAATACCCTCTCGGGGTTCCCTATATCAAATATTACCCTTGTAACCAAGGTAAATTCACAATTTTTTTTTTAATTTACAAAAGGAGGTGTGACTGAGAGCACCATCTCAATAAGAAATAGTCCACTACACTAAGGGTCCCTTTGAACCCTAGAATTATTCTAACTCTACAAAATATAGGATTAGTGTCCTAGAGATGGAAATTTCCCTTGACAAGGAAAATATGGAATAGTGGAAGTTTAAAAAGAACTTGCAATGAGTCGGAAGGTTAGAGTCATGAGTGATTGCCGTAGCTCTCACAGAGAAAAACCAGAGAAAAAATGTAGTGAATATATGTTCTTTAAACCATGGAAGAACCCTTACCTACAACCAAGTTCCAGAAAGTGGAAAACTTAATCTGTTGATAAGAAATGTATAATTTCATCGACAAAGAAAGTTACATGAGCTATAAATATGGGCATTCCTACCTGAGACATTTTATTCCCTTAGTGCCCAAACAAAGAATATACACATTACACTAACAAATTAACCAAATAAATATATAAGAAAGATAAGGAAAGGAAAAACTATATTCCTAAGATAATTTATCTTACCTGTGTAAGTTGAATGTTTCTTTTAAGCACCAATATCGTCCATAGATGTGGTCGTTGAAACCCTGCCTCCCTCAACCTATGACATTCATTCTTGTGCTAGAAAACTAGAAAGGTAATAATATTTTCTTATGTTGGTAATTACTTTTGATATTATTATCTTCTTTATTTTCTTCTTGTTTTCTTTGTTTCATCAAGCCATTTCTAAAAAAAAACATGAAGCTAAATTGATAGTAGATGTACGGACTCAGCTAGGACTAAAGCCTCTTTATAGGGGAAAACCTAGTCAAAACTCTTCTTTCAATAGATTCAAATTGAGATAGAGAAATACTCTAGACCAAAATACCTTCTCGTCCACTATGTCAACTATTTCTTGTGGTAGATGATATCTTCCAAAGTTACCAAGTGCCATCTTCTCAAATACAACTTCAACCTAGAATTTTGACCCCCAGCTTTAGAACTTTGACTTAGATTTAGGACTGTAGTTTTGATCTTAGCGACTTCAGTAGCTTCAGCCTAACAACTTCATAGCTTTGACCTTGATGTAGCTTCACAAATTAGATGTAGCTTCATAACTTTGACCTTGATGTACCTTCACAAGTTCGATGTAGCTTCACAACTTCAATGTAGGTTCACAACTTCAATGTAGTTTCCCAGCTTTGATGTAGCTTCACAACTTCAATGGAGGTTCACAGCTTCAATGTAGTTTCCCAGCTTCGATGTAGCTTCAAAATTTCATTGCATATGCGAGAGAGAGAGAGAGAGAGAGAGAGAGAGAGAGAGAGAGAGATACCCAAAAACTTCAATTCCATCTTCCTTCTTGAAATTCACAAATTTTCTTCTCCCATCTACTGCAATTCAAACTTGTGTGAGATGTGTTTCCAAATGAGTCAAGTGTCTCCAATATATAGTGAGTTTGTGAGGTTGAATTCCCTTATTGATCCTAACTTGTCCTTTATTGAGCCCTAGAAGACCTATTTTACAATAAAATAAATTTATTTCTTGACAAATAAATCTCAAGAAGGGTTATTTACATTATGACATGGACAAGGACATTTGACATAAACCCTAGAAGCCTACAATGGAGGTTTTTTCCTATAAACAATTGACCCAAGCATGAAACCCATGATTTAATAAGTTACTTTCTTTTGATAAATATATTACATAATGACTCAAATTCAATTATGAAGACCAACACTAGTTACATTCTTCAACACTTCCTCTTAACTGGGGAGGTATTCATAATTACAAATATATAGGTACATGGAATATTTCCAAAATGAACTACGAAGAGTTATAGCACAGTCAGTGTTGCGGATTAGATACCTAACGAGGGTAATCTATCCAGGTGAGAATAAGATGAACTAAAGATTCCATCTTGTCTAGGTACCATTATTCTTGCTAACTAACCATCAACCCATGGATCTAGGTGTTTATCCAAGGTTAGAGATCCAATACCAACACCACTCTCCCACTTTGATATCTAGACATAAAACACACATAGTCCAGCCATATGTCCTCCCAAGAATCTACCATTAGGTGCTTCATCTCTCCCTAATAAACTAGATATATCCATTTTTCCAAGCATCCTTCCCAAGTGTTCATCCTTCTTCATGGAGAGATTTACCTGTTCAAACAAAAACTGTAATCAACAATAAACCTTAAAATATACATATACAAGTAAACACAAACCTTTGGGGTCCTCAATCATCTAGATGCCACTTATTCATATGCAACCAGTCAGAAGCTTTTCTTCTTTCGTTTCTTAAGTAGCATCAAGACATCCTAAATACATTGTAGTAGTAAGTTCATTTATTTTCTAATTTCTTCTTCAAGGTATCCATGATGATCATAATAATATGCCTCCCTCTAAATTGGGGATATTTACTATTTTCTTTTAACCATGCTCCCTCTTAAATTGCGAAGATCAACCACTTTTTCTATAACATTGGAGAGCCTATCATGGATTCATTCCTTCTTACAATATCATGGTTATCATCATAACTTCCTTTATCATGCTCACCAATATTATCAAGTCAATTTTACTTATGAACATCTCCAACATCTTGAACATTATGTATCTACACAACTTAAACATCAAGTACAACCAAATGCAAAAGCATGAAGTTAACTATATTAGAATCATGTCACTATAATGGAAGTAATTATTCTTTAGACATCAAACACCTAGTTAGGTTCATGATAAACAAGAAACACATAATTATTCCTAGGGTTATTGTCATAAACCATTTGATTACAACATAAAGCAAATCAATTAATAAATTAGTCTCATTCTACTAGGACATCAATATTACTTTAAGAGATATGTCAAGATCTACTATGATTTACAACAAACCCTAGATTCCAACTTTGAGAAACAAAGCCTTAGATATTAGCAGTTAATAACAATCCTACCATGCATCTAAGATTTCAAAAATGTTAGACATTACTATGGTTTTTTTGTAAACACTAGATTTTATTGTCAAAGCTAAATCATATCAAAAAATAATATTATCATATCCTAGAATATCAAGTACTAGAGATTTGTTAGAAACCCTAGAATTCACAATTTATGAGCATCAATAATTAGGTCAACATACTTGCAAATACATATCTATATCTAGGAGTTCATGCAGTAGAAATACACACCAATATCTACAAAAATCAATACATCAGAGTTAGACATATAACAATTTTGATTAGGCTAGGGTTTTGATTAGATGGGGGAACAAATACCTAGGGATTCATTCATAAGAAATTGCTATAGATATAATACAAGTTTAGTTCATAAACCCTAAATTACCAAACCCTAAATATCTATGGTTTCAATACATGGCTTAGATATTAACAACAAACCCTAGAAGGTTAGGGTTTCTATAACAATTCCAAAACATCAAAAGAATAGGAATTCTAGAATTCATCAACACCCTAAGTAGACAAGGGTTTCAATATTAGCATTGACATACTCTTAGGTTAGGGAACCTTTTTAGGGTTCCACAAGAATGATAATATAATGAGGGCATATTCAATATAATAATTAATCACCATAATAATAATCTTTGTGATTCAACACCATAGACATAACGATGTTAGTAATGTAAGGAAAATTTAAAATAGAATGAACATATATTTTATGAAGAGAACCTTATAGAAAAGTTTATAGTTTAACACATACCTTTGAGTTGTTCTTTAAACAACCTTGTAGAACATCAATTCTGAAGGAATTCCTTTGCAATAGATCTTCTCTCACCTTCAATTCTATCCTTTTAAGTTTCCTCCATAGCCTTCAAGTATATCCTTTGCAGTTTCCTTTATATCCTTTGAGAATTCAACAAGTTTTTTCTAACCAAGAAAAGTATATAGAGAAAGGTTATTAGCATACAATAGAAACAAATTGTGATAAGGAAACCAAACATGAAACTATGAACAACAAAGAACAAAATACTTATACTTTTGGTAAAATGGTGGAGGTTCCCTCTTAATCCAATCTTTAGGGAAACCCACAACTTATCAAAATAAAAGTTGTTCTAACAAGACATGTCAGGCCTACAAGTTCTAGAAATAAAAAACATAGAGGAAAACAATTTAAAGCTTAAATAGAAGACTAAGAGGGATATGAGAGAGAGGACTTAGTAGTATAAGTCCTTGACTTCCGATTCTTCAGTCTTTCTTTTCTTAAGTGGTGCTTCATCGAAAATATTTTCTTGATCCCTATCTCTCATTTTATTCCTTGGATTATTCAGACAATGGATTTTATAAAGCCCGATTATGACATTTTATCTTGGATAGGTCAACATTATTATTTGGTCTATTGTGGGTAAATCTTGCACCTACAACACAAGTGAAGTAGGAGATAAATAAATCCCCCTAGAGATAGCCTCTGGGTTGATTGTAGACAAGTGCCTAGGACATCTTAAATAGAGGAGTGCTTAAGAGATTATATGTAAGGGGTTTTTAGCACTCCAATTGTCACGTAAAAAGGTAAAATGAGGGACTTGGTTCAATAATCCTTCATGAGGTAGATTCAGGCTAACTCATGGATCCAAATGCTAGGGGTATATTGGGGAAATCTCAAATAAAAATGAATTCTTCTAGTAGCTGACACACGAAAATGAGACAGGTTAAAATTGAAGTTGTAGTAATGGTGGAGAGAAGGAGAGGAAGGAGGGAAATAGATGCGAAGGGTTTTAACAAACAAAATCCTAGGCAACAATGTTCCAGCAGAAAGTGGAATTTGATGGATAGGGCTGTAAACAACACAAAATCCTAAACCATGGTTTTCTAGTGAAATTATAGAAATAGAGGAGTGCAAAAGAGAGTTTCAGATCAAACATGACATGGGTATCATCCTCTGCCAAAAGCTAACATAGATATAGACTAATACATGTCTGATAGGTTAATCAAATGCACAAGTAAATCTGTAATTTTATAGGTACTACAATGCTAGTGAATAACACATATAGGTCTGTGATAAGCATAGGTACTGTCTTCTATGAGAAGCTAGGATAAATCCATAAATTGTACTATCACTCTAAAATTTCCATAGGGTTGTCATTTTGTGTTTAAGGAAATAATAGAGGTAACCACAAACCTACTTTTGAGATTAGGATCTAGCCTTCCTAATGCTCAGAGAGGGCTCTCTCTTTATGATTTAACTTTGTAGAGTTAATTGACTTTAGGGTAGTTATTTAAGATTGGTTGGTTTTTTATTTGATAAATCCATAAATTGTACTATCACTCCAAAATTTCCATAGGGTTGTCATTTTGTGTTTAAGGAAATAATAGAGGTAACCACAAACCTACTTTTGAGATTAGGATCTAGCCTTCCTAATGCTCAGAGAGGGCTCTCTCTTTATGATTTAACTTTGTAGAGTTAATTGATTTTAGGGTAGTTATTTAAGATTGGTTGGTTTTTTATTTGATTTGGTGGTGCAATCACTGATTTAGATGGCTAGATAAGTGCCTTTTTACCATTGGGCCATGGACTCCAAATGCCAAGAAAACAGGACTGAATCAAGTTCTAAAGACAGTGTTCACAGGGCAAGGTAGCTGGTAAATTCAAATCTCTTAGGCTGGATGGTGAAGTGGTTTTTCAATCGGGGTCAAGGAGCAATTAAGGATTCCTCAATTTGGATAATGAGGGAAATGAAAGAGGTTAATCAAAACTAGGGATCAATGAAGAATTCCCTACTCTTGATATTAGAAGAAAACTTCAAAATGAATAATTGTTCAAGACAAAGTGTACTTAAACAAATTCTAAAGTAAGAATCTAGTTATTTCGTTCAAAATGGAAAACATGTATGTATGTGAAATACTTAAGAAAATGACAATTTAACAAATTAAAGATACTTCACTAAACTGGCTCAACACATGAATCTTGTAATGCAATGCATTTATTACTTATTCTAGTTTTCTAACTTGAAAATGTTACAATAAACCATTATGTTTTAGATCAATGTAACTATAGAAATGTTCAGTAATCCACACTTAATACTTCGATTTGTGAATTATTTATACAAAAAACTATTACAAGATATCCTAAAATGTTTTAGGCATTATTCAAGGAAAAAAGAAATATCTTCATGCAAGAAGATAGAGACAGATATGTAACTGATGCAAGCTGTCCCTCTTCTATTGTTTGTTGTTGAATTTTCTTTGATATTATGCTTCTTTTTCTCTCTTTCTATTTTCTTTCTCGTTGACTGTCTCTTACACTGCCTCTTACTAATACTCTTTCATCTTTAAAATCCATTACTACTCTGTTTCTATTTTAACCTTGATTGCTCTTTTACCTGTTTTACTTTTAATCTTCATGGTAAATCATTCAACTTTTCCCAAGCTCTACATCTAGTAATTTAATATTTACCATTCTTTTGTAGATTTCATTAGTTTTTGTGTATTTTGCAATAATAGGCTTGTTTATGAAGAGATGTTTTACCTCATGCTAGAGGTAAAAGAGGTTCTCAAAAGTTTGATAAAGCACTTTTCCTGTAGGAACCCCTTTCATGGAGGAATTGTTGGATTGCTCCTTTGCCACTTCTTTGATTTTCTTATCACAGTCTTCATGTGGCATCAACCCGTCATTAATCACCAATAGATTAGGCATACCTTTCTGCCTCAAAGCATAAAATTTCACCATAAACTTGGATATTTCTAGCTCCATTGTTTGGCATTTCTCCTCAAGTTGTATCATCAAGTTCCTCTTTATGATTACCTTCTTTACCTCTAGTATGGCCTCAGTTCTATCAGCTATTCCAAGCTCCTGCAATTCATACTTGTTCTTTGAGTTAAGGAAGTGGATTATTCTTGAGGCTTCTTCTAGATTATTCCCAAGTTTGGCTCTTACGATTTGAATTGCCTCACAAACCTCTTTGACCAAATTGTTCTGCTCAAATATCACCTATATAGATGGCCAAATATCATTGATTGAGTCAATGATATTGGCCCATAAAAATTGTTTTGCTTGGGCTAGTGGCTCTTTCAGTGTCAATTATTTCTATAACTTTTGTATCCTTTCATTCAATCTATTTAATTTTTGTGTCCATTCTTATGTATGATTTGAAACAGTTTCTTTTCATCCTCTACAATCTTTATTTGTTTCTTAAGTCTATTTATTTCATTTGTTTGGATGGACACATCTTCCATGGTTTTGATCATTTTACTTGCTTCATCATTAGGATGAGTTGTTGTTGTTGTTGAACCTGTTGCTGGTGCAGTGGGAAGTGTTGTAGCTACTCGAGCTGTTGTGGCCACTCAAGCTACCAAAGTAGAAGGATCTGTTGTAGTAACTGTAGGAATAGCAGTGACAGTAGCTACTTCCATACTAGCCTGTTTCTCTTGCACTAACTTATCCATCTCATTATCCATTTATTTTAATTGAGCATTTAATTGAGGAAGGAGGTCCATCATTTCATATTTTTGGCTTTGATTCTCCAGAACTTCCTTGGTTTGTGGATGTTCAAAAGGAGGAAATTTTAGCTACTTCTTCAATGCAACAATGTCTTTATTCTTCCTTTTTGTGAGCTTTTCTGCTGCCTTGATGTCATTTGGATTATATCCAATCTCAATAATCAATTCATCTAGTGATTTAATTATGTTATCCTTTTCTTGTGAGGATGCCTTCTCTACTTTAAATTGTGTTGTGATGTTCTCTAGAGAATTTTGAAGTTTTTGTATAGGGATAGCTTTGTTGGTCATTGTTGACTATATGGTTTCTCTTGCTTCCTTATGAAACTCAATTTGATCTATAGGATGAACATTCTTGGCCAAAACTTCAAATTTTGTCTTTTTGTAATCTACTGATGACTTAGGTTGTTGTACTATGGGTTGCAAAAAGGTCATTTGCATTGTCCCTATTTTAATGTCAAAAGCCGAAAATAGCCTATTCTGATTACTAGGAGTCTGTTTTAAATATTGGGCATAGGTTTCAACTTTCAATGCTTCATTTCTCAACTTGATTTCTTGATATTTCTCGTTTATGTCTTTTTCTTTATCCACTAGTTTGTTGGATGAAGAGACTTCAATACTAAGTTGCTTCTAAATAATCTGAGTATTAGAGGTTGAAGGATGATGAGTTTCCTCTAAAGCTATTGGAGCTGTATTCTCTTTGACCACTGTATCTATACCAATGATCTCAATTGTATCAAATGTCTCTTCTTTCTCATTTACAAGATTTAGCTTGGGCTTCTACATGATTTCAAATTTGTCATCTGTTGTATCCTTGTTTGAGCATGAACCTTCTTCTCTAGTCCTTTTTGCATTTATGTCCTATAAGGCTAGAGTATGTAGAATGGAACTAATATCCATCTGTTTCTCCATATCTATTAAGGTGTTTTCCAACCACTCTGATTGGTTGGCATATTTTGTAATCTCTCACTTGGACTTATGCATAAAAGGGATTAATTTAAATTTGAGTCTTAGTTTGTTTATGACACCTAAAGGATCATACTTCCATTTGAAACTATTACTAAACTTCATTTACTGTAAACATTTTTTTGCTTCTTCTCCAGCTTCGCTATTATTGCAGATAAAAGGACGAAGCGGAGTTTTTAATTTTGAACTATGTTTTCCTCTTGGCTGATAGAAAATTCACATCATCTGAATTTATGATCTACCTGATATACTCTAATGAAAATATCCTCATGGGAGATATTTGGGTACCTTATAGGGAGTGAGATGGAATCCATACACCCTTATTTCAGTGTGGTTTTGGAATAAATACCAGTCTCCTATTCTACTATGTTTGGACAACTCAAAAACTTTCTTTATCTCATCACTGATCCTGATTTGATTGCTACTACTTAGCATGTTAACCACTGGCTGAACAAATGAATCAATGAACTCCTTGTAGCTGAAAATAGTGGAATATTTTTGGATTAAGGGTGTCCAAAAGATAACATATCTAGGATTGCCCTTAGTGTCAAGCTTTTGGATGTTTTCTGGAAATCTATATGATTGGAAATATAGGAACATATGGAACAATACTAAAGAGTATTTGAATACTATTTCATCTGGAAATCTGATCAATTGATCATGGATTATGTCTGCTAAGAATTGAGAAAAGTTGAAAACTGTTGTTGGAGGCTTGCTTGGGAAAAAATTAGAAAGGAAAGCAAGTATAGGCTCATCTACATGCTCATCAGTGGTATATCCTAGATTACAAGACATCATGGTTACAATCTGTCTGGCCCTCTTAGAGAAAATGGTGGTAGAGTGCGGAGGACTGTCTATAGGAATATGAGCCTCTTCTAGGATGAAAGTCTGTAAATTTGAGATCTCTTGGGAAGGTCCAGCTTTAGGTACATATCAAGTAGGTTTTTAATAGAAAATGGGGTTTCATTAAGCTCTGGATGGATCTGTAACATTTCATTTATTGACTTTGCAGTGATTGTGAATAACATTTGATGGTTAGGAGAGACTATGGCTCTTTGACTTGGGATTTAACAGAGTTGGCATAGGTGGATGATTTCAGGGAATTGGTATACCTGTGGGAACAAGTATTTGGGTAAATTTGATTCCCATAGATGAATGCCATCATTCTGGTTGAGGAATTTATCTTTACTCCAGCAGTGGAGTTTCAATAAATGGCTAGGGGAGGTTGTGTCTTTGATTTGGAAATCTTTGTTGACCAATGGGAGGTGATCAATATCCAGGTGAGGATTTTGTAGGGGTTTTTCATTTAGAATGCTTTGGGAAGCCATAGTTTTGTTTATTTTATTGAATTAATCACTATCTAGCTTAAGGAGTAGGGTTAGGACCTTTGGAATAGTTCGAAAGGTGAATATAGTCTACAAAAAAGGTTTTTTTGGATGCATAGTGGATTTCTTTAGTTTGGAAAGGCTTTTAATTAGTTCAATTGATTAACATTTTATAAATACTATGCAGAGCTTAAGTAGAGGGAATTTCTGGTACTTTTCGGAATACCTGGAAAATCGAAGATTTGGTATGCAGACAGGTTCTTTGGGGGTAGTGGAGGCTTTCTAAGGCTTGAATGGTCTTTATGTTGCTTCAAATCGGAGTATGCAGCGTATTCTATTCATAAAAGGGGTTAAAATAGTTGAGCAGAGTTTCTTGGGTTTAGAAATGCTCGACAGAGGTTCTTGGCAATAGAATAACAATGAAAAGGATAGAAAGGGTGGCTTTTCAGTTTTTAACCAACAATGGTTAACCTTTGGGTGTGGGTTAATGTTTGAATAGTTGGAGGTTTCCTCTTACATGGGGGGGGGGGGCGGTATTATGGCTTATCACACCAATTTTGAGTGTAGGGTGGTATTTTTCAGAGGACGTGATATAACATGGGGTTGCCACGTAGCAAAAAGGCAATCAGGCAAAACCGTGAATCTCACATGCTTTTGAGATATTAAAGATGAGATTTTGGAGCGCGTGATATGGGATGTGGGCCATCAGATTTGGAGGTTGGTGACCGAAGGGTTATCATGTGGTGGAGTTGCCAGGGATGAGTTAGGGATTGATTGGCGAGTCCCAGGGATAAGTGGTGCATCGGGTTAAATATATACAAAGGTTTTGTGAGGGTCGAAGAGTTATGAAGTGGGGGGCTTGAAATATATAAAGCGGGACTATAGGTTATAATAATATAAGGGTTGAGTTAAAATGGTATCGGGGGGGTTTTTCAATGGGGCCCGATACATTTCAATTTTTTTTTAAAACTTAGGATAAGGGTGTTTTAGTGGGTTTACAACGGAAAATGCGATAAAATAAGGGAAAAGATAAAATGAAGGGGAAGGGATATTTTTACAAGGGGAAATGAAAAGGGAAGGGTCCTTTAGAATTAAGAAGGGAAAAAATATTAGAGAATGAAAAGTAAATGAAGGGGTAATGAAGGGAAATTAATAAACTGCACATGTAGGGGTTTAGTGAAATGAGGGGAAATTAGTGAATAAGCTTTATTATTCATGCCCAAAATTATATAGAACTTTTAGGGTAAATACCCAAAGTAATATATGACTTTTATGGATGTCATTTTTCTTTGATAATTCCTCCTACACATGAACCATAGGATTAATCATAATGAAGGTGCATTTGAGCTTACAACCTTGTGCATTCCAAACCCTCTTTTACCTACCCTTTATTTACCCTAGCATTTTCTCTTCATTTATTGGGTGCATTTGAGCTTGTTGACCCTTTATTTCTTTTTCTTTGATAAGAAAGCTATCTAATTCTAATCTTATAACTTCCAATGGCTCAAATTAAATTGTTGAGCTCATTATTATTCTCTACCTAACTATTGATCTACCAAGATTAAACAGTTTGGCTAGATCTTTTATTCTCTATCAATTAGCATGAAATTTAAAGCTTGCATGAATCAAGATTAAACTGTTTGACCATCATGGATTGTGGAATTTTTGACAAGATGGACACAATCTTATTTTGCAAGGCAAAGTAAACAGTAGTGGCATTTGAATTTGCATCACTTTTAGAATCTATTTGTTATCTCTTTTTGGTGGAGTTCATATTTTATTTTCTTTTTTGATCCTTTTGTTTTAGTCCTTTGATTTTTCTTTTAGGACTTACCCTCTTTACATTTTTTATTTTTAATATGGGAAAACATTTTGCAGAAAGCAAAAGTATGTACAATATTACAAAACTAATCATAGATAATTCAAAATTATGAATCCTATTATTATAGGACCCTAATAGATTGAAGAGGAACCAACTACATTCATTATAATATTTCCAAGGAAGAAAAACACAAACGAAATGAGTTTACTGAGAGGAACTTGCTACACATTAATCATGCTTGGAATCAATAGGGAAACACCATTTATCTCAAAGGGTCCAAATATTGAGTCCATACATTCAACACGATATTAGTTAAGCCCCCATGAATACACATATTAGAACCAAATGGCATCACACAACTCAGACCCCCTGGGTGACAAATTCTGTTACCAGACAACCCCTTCTTATGAATTTCATCCCCCCTATTTATAAGAAGAGGGGGAGAGGTTGAGTTACAATAAAAAAATATCTGAGTCAGAGCACTAGTTGTTTTCTATACTAGCTGTTTAGGCCAGTGTAAGGCTCTACTAGCTAAAGATTACAATTGGGATCAAATCCCTTCTTGGAAATATAAAACTACAGAAAGTTAAAAGAAATAGGAGGAAGAATGGAGGAAGGGTTCCCTTTCCTGTCTCTGCGAAAGCTTCAGATTAGGCCCTATCTCTGTCATAGTGTGCTTCCCATGCTGCTTTGCCTGTTTACTGCCCCCTCTCCCTTAAATTACTGGAGGGCTCATTCTATGGAATATAGAGTGAAGTTACTGTAAATTCTTGTCGTTGAGGTCTTTCTTGTGTGGAGGAGTGTGGTTTTGTGCTGGGCTACTGATCTTTCTGAGTCCCCATACAACTGCTCCAAGCTCTATTAACTATCACAACTACCGACCCATTCCCCCATTTAAATATCTGTAAAACACTACTTGAGCACCATGGTCGTGGGACCTTATCCTTTAAGAATAATGTGAAACAAGTGAGTTCCGACCTCCCCTTAAGCCCCCTTTAGGATAGCCCTGCTTATGCTCTTCTTTTCATGTAACCAAGAGCTAATACCACGGGCTTATGCTTCAAGCGCTAAGACCTTCAGACCAGTGTCCAGGATCCTTTTCCTTTATAACATGGAAAGCCCTTTGATTGCCCCTTAGACTGCACCGACCGACAACCCGAACGCGAAACCCTTATATAATACACCTCAATAAATTATCGCATTCGGGGGGGGGGATTTTTCTTTGTTACTCAGAATCTCGCATCCCAATGATAGATGCACTTTTATTTAATCTTTTCCCCTAGGAAGCTGTGATCACTGATATGTGGGATGACATCATCGTTGCCACGTGTCACCCTCTGAGTGGTGAAATGTATCACCCGTAAATGGCCCCATATCACCCCTGAAAATGTTGAAACTAAGTGACACGTGTCATCTGCCACGTCAACATCCATACTACCACATGTCCTCCATACTGCCACATTATTGATGATGCCAACTACCATGTCAACTTTGAGGACCAATCATATGTTACCACTTGGCCCCTAGGAGGAGAGAGAAAAATGACTGCGTGACCCTATTTTCGCATGCATTTCCTTTGTTAATGAATTTTGGCACTCCCCACAACTTTTACACTATATCGCAGAATCAACCCCTACACAGTCTTTATAGTGAAAACCCCACAGGTCATTGATAATGTGGGATTGCGAGATGCGAGATTTCCCATCAATGATATGTTGTGCCTCTGTACCGCCACATGGAGGAGAGAGAAGGGGGCGACCCGATCTTTCTTTTGTTGAGCATTTTCTTTGTTAACGATTTTTCAACCTCCTTGATGATTTACCAATGTATCGCAAGATTGACCCCCCACAAGGTTTTGGAGTGTGCAGGACTGCAGGGCCTACGGGATTCAAGACTTGCAGAGCCTGCCGGATGCGAGACTTGCGCGTAGTCTGCCACATGGAGGAGAGAGGATGGGGTGGTGTGACCTTTGTTTTTCATTGATTTTCAGTGTAAATTAGCCTCTATCCTTGCCGATGCGTTAACACTATTGGTGTGCTTCCCTCCCTCAAATCTTTAAGGATGGTCCATAAGGAATTACGGTGGGCATGCAAGATGCGGTACTGCAAGATCACAGGGTAGATGATAGGTGGTATGTGGGATAGGCACTATGAAGGATGCAAGATCTCTAGTATGAGGGATGTGGGATGGCTGATATGTGATGAGATTAGCTCCCAGACCATGATTATGATTTACCTTTGTATTTCAGTGTTTTTCCTTTGATTGCTGGGATTTCCATGGGTAACCTCAACATGCTCTAACTTCTTCTCTAGGAGTCCATTTTGTTAGGTAAACTTGACTTAGGATAGAGTCAAAGTTGACCAGGTTGAACGGTGATGGCTTTGGGACACATGGTATTGTGCACCCATAGTATTCTGCCCGTGGTATTATATGTAATGGAGCTTATAAAACGCTGGAAGGACTTCATTGTAATGCAAGGCCTGCAGGTGAGCGGTGAAGGCTCACTTGGCCAGATTGGCCAGAGTTTTGGCCAAGGATAATGAAGTTTTATTATGGTTGGGGTTTTCCAGGATAAACATGTGTGTTTATGTGTTTATGGTTGTTGGTGGTTAATTTCTTATATATATTCCTCTCCGTAATTATTTATGTTATGCAGTAAATTTCTTAACAACTGGTATCAGAGCCAGATATTGGCTTCAAAGGGATTCTTTGATGCTAGGGATTTATAGTGCCTGATGAGATCAATGCAGCCTTTTTACAGACCTGGGTATGAAAATAATGGTGGAACAATCGTACGCGGAAGAACTTCGAGGAGAATGTGCGGAAGATAGTGTCGTAACTGCCAGGGATCATAGTGCATTTGCGATATTTACTGGTTTGGCACATGTTGATGAATTGTTCGGGATTCATGCGGCTATTTAAAGAAGGTCAGCAGAAGAAAATTGTTCATGCAACTTCAAAAATTGTTTGTTTTTTGCTACATGAGGCCATCAGTGCTAGAATCTATGAGGTTCTCGTCGGGCTTGCAGTTGGAGCGTTTGATAGAAGCTTTTGAGCAAATCAAATTGAGAGAGGATGGATCAGAATTGCAGCAGCAATAAACAATTATTTTTTTTAATGAAGTCACAATTATTGCATGTAAATGGGCATACCACTGTAAGACCTGGTAAGGCATGTGTACCCCCGCTGATCACCGGTAAAGTCTGGGTTAGACCTAGGTGATAGGGGGATGTCGGGTTAACAATACCTCGGGTAAAAACTCTAAGGGGGGTAAGAGCTAGAGTGAGCGGGATTGTCTCACTTCGCAGGTTTCGCTGGAGTTGGTCAACGAACCCCAAGCCAAGTTTAAGGGGGCAATTGTTAGGTAAACGTGACTCATGATAGAGTCAAAGTTGACCAGGTTGAACAATGATGGTTTTGGTACACATGGTATTGTGCACCCATAGTATTTTGCCTGTGGTATTATATGTAATGGAGCTTATAAAACGCTGGAAGGACTTCATTGTAATGCAAGGTCTGCAGGTGAGCGGTGAAGGCTCACTTGGCCAGATTGGCCAGATTTTTGGCCAAGGATAATGAAATTTTATTATGGTTGGGGTTTTCTGGGATAAACATGTGTGTTTATGTGTTTATGGTTGTTGCTGGTTATTTTCTTATATATATTCCTCTCCGTAATTATTTATGTTATGCAGTAGATTTCTTAACACATTTCTGGACTTCCATATACCATTTCTTGTTGTTTGTTAATGATACTTGAGCTTCTTCTTGACTACATGCATTCCACATCTTCTCAAACGATGGTGTATCCTTCCAACTATTAAGTCCTGATGCAAAGGTACTCCAATATTCTGGTAGTCCTAGAAGAGCAGTAATTACAAGCTCATTTTTTGGCACAACTTCATTTATTGCTTGGAGTTCATCTCTGATTCTAGATATCCTTATAAAGCAGGATGCCAAAATCTTTTTTCATCTTGATAGTTCTTAGTTCATTCTTGAGACTTGTTATTTGCCCAATATTCTTGATAGTGAATAATTTAGATAGAGCCTTATACTTTGGTTTCTCTGCTTCATCTGTAGGCTTCTTTATTTTTCCTAAAACCATATCCAAAACTTTTCTCTTTTCAAGGACAAAGTCTATCCTCTTTTTCCAGGCCCTATAGTTGGAGGCTCCTTCTAGTTTGTTTTCTCCATTCATTGATTTTGACATAGTTCCCGTAGATAGTAGATTTCTCCTTTTATATAGTCATTTTCCTTAACAACCTTCTTTCAATATCCTTTTCTTCAATAGAACTTCAAACTATCTTTTTCCTTCTTCTTCACCTTAGCTCTAATACCATGTTAGAAAATTGGAAAGGCAGAAATATTTTTTTATGTTGATAATTACTTTTGATAGTATTATTTTATTATTAGATTCTTTACGTTCTTCCTTTTTCTTTGTTTCATCAAGCAATTACCAAAAGTAAAACTTGAAGATCAATGGAAACTAAATGTAGGGACTTAGCTAGGGCTTAAACCCCTTTATAGGGGAAAATCCAGTAAAAACTCTTCCTTCAGTAGATTCAAATTGAGATAGACCAAGACCCTAGACCAAAATACCTTCCTCCTCCACCAAGTAAACTCTTCCTTTTGATAGATTTTCTCTTCCAAAGTTACCAAGTGATAGCTTCTCAAATGTAGCTTCAACCTAGAATTTCGACTCCTAGCTTCAAATTTCAACTCATCTTGAGGACTATAGTTTCGATCTTAGAAACTTCAATATCTTCAACCTAGAAGCTTCACATCTTCGACCTTGATGCAACTTCATAGCTTCGATGCATCTCAATAGCTTCGACCCTAATGAAACTTTACAACTTCAATGCAGCTTCATAGCTTCAATGCAGTTTGCCAACTTTGATGCAGCTTCATAATTTCATTGCACATGTGTGTTTGTGTGTGAGAGAGAGAGAGAGAGAGAGAGAGAGAGACCTAAAAACTTCGATTCAAACTTCCATCCTAAACTTTACACTTTTTTTGCTCCTAGCTACTGCAATTCAAACTTGTGTGAGATGTGTTTCCAAATGAGGCAAGTTCTCTAATATAGAGTGAGTTTGTGAGGTCGAATTCCCTTGTTGAGGACGACATGTCCTTCCTTGAGGCTAACTTGTTAGAGGAGGCCTAGAAGACCTATTTTAAAATAGAATAAACTTCTTTCTTGAGAAATAAATCCCAAGAAGGGTTCTTTACATTATGATGTGGATAAGGACACTTGACATAAACCTTAGAAGCCTACAATGGAGGTTTTGACATATAAACAATTGACCCAAGCATGAAACCCATGCTTTAATAAGTCAATTTATTTAATATTAAAATTTAATTTTCTTTGATTTGATAAATATATTACATAATGACTAAAATACAATTATGAAGAATAACACTAGTTACATTCTTCAACATCTTGTTGGTTAATAATCTTAACCCCCATGTACTAGGATTAAACTCAACACTAGTGAAGTCATAAATGTTATGAGACTAGCTCACAAAAAGATAGAAAATATAGATCAACACCTTAGAAATAAGCCTCTTCGAGGGGATAACCTCCTTTACATTACACACATGAAAAATTCTTAGATGATTCAAATGACAAAACCTCCTTTCTATATATAGGAGTCTAAGGGGTCACAATATAACCAAAGTCGACCTAACAATAATAATATAAAGGCACAAAAATAACAATAGTGAGATTCTATGGGGAACAATAATAACAATATGGGGATAATAGGGGCACAACAATAACAATAAGGTATACAACAACAATAGTAATGGGGGAATCACTAGTATTATAAGGACTTGACATGCCCTATCCTTAAAAAAAGTGTTGTCCTCAACACTTGAGTAGTTCTAGATGCTTCTATATAAAATTCTCATCCTCCCATGTGGAATCTTCAATAGGTAAGTTCTTCCACTTAATGAGATACTTTAAAATTGATCAATTTCGTAGATGTAGAGTTCTTGTTTCTTTGACTGCTTCAGGTTCCAATATGATTTTTCCTTCCTCATCAAGTTCTGACAAAATTGTTTGAACTGGAATCTTGTCACCTATAACCTTCTTTAAGCATGAAACAAGGAAAACTGGGTGCACTTAGGAAGCTGCAGGGAGCTCCAATTTATATGCCATAGTACATATCTTTTGCAACAACTTGTATAGACCATAATATTTTGGTGGTAATTTATTATCCTTCTTAGCTTTCTTGAGGGATATTTGTTTATATGGTTGTAGCCATAGGAATACCCAATCACCTACATCAAAATTACTTTCCCTACGATGTTGATCTACCTGTTGTTTCAATCTATTATGCGCCAAGGTGAGGTTGTCATTTAAGAGTTGGAGAACTTGTTGCTGATGCTCGATGTGATCTTCCACTGCTTGAACCTTAGAATTTTCTCTTAAATATGATGTGATGGATGGTAGATGATAGCCATTAAGTTCCATAAATGGGGTCATTTTGTTGTGGTATGGAAGGAAGTGTTCTACCACCATTCAGCCAGAGGCAACAATTTTACCCATTGTGTCTGTTTATCAGATATAAAGCAACGAAGATATCCTTCCAAACATTTTTTTTACTATCTCAGTTTGCCCATCATATTGAGGATGATAAGATGAGTTATGAGCTAACTAAGTACCAAGACAAGAAAACAAATGTCCAAAATTTCCAGTAAAAATGGGATCTTTGTCGCTTACAATAATCTTTGGGTTTCCATGTAGCTTTTGAATTGTTTCCATAAATGCAGTAGAAACTGTCCTCGCTTTAAATGGATGAGATAATGCACAAAAGTGTGCATACTTGGTAAGTATATCAACTACCACCATGATAACACTTTTTCCTTTGGACTTGGATAAACCTGTGATAAAATCCATTGAAAACTTCTCCCAACATTGGCTTGGAATGGATAAAAGTTGTAATAGTCTTAGGGTCTTAATTGTTTCAACTTTATTTTTTTGGCAAACCAAACATTCCGCCACAAACTTTTGAATATCAAATTTAAGGCCATCCCAAAAAAAATCCTTCATAAACCTGTGGTAGGTTTTTAGATATCCTGAGTGCCCTCCTAAGGGAGAGGTGTGCAATTCCCTAAGAATCTTTTGTTTGAGTTGGGAATTCTTACATAGGTATTACCGATCCTTGTACCATAATGAATCATTTTTCCATCAAAATGTATCAGATGTACTGGGATCTTGTTGTATATTTTAAATGAGTACCCACACTTCCTCCTCATTCTTCCATTCATCCCTTGCTTCATTTATTCAATCTTGTTGGATAATAGAAATGGCACAAAGAAATGCTTCCACATCCTCATCCTTTCTTGAGAGTGCATCTACCACAACATTTTGCTTCCCATTTTTGTAGATGATTTCAAAGTCGTAACCCAACATCTCTGTGACCCATTTTTGCTGCTCTTCTGAAGATAATATTTGTTCTAAAAAGTATTTAAGACTATCATGATTTCTTTTGACTTTGAAGTGTCTTCCCATTAGGTAAGGTCGTTGTTGGGTGATAATAGGTGTCTTTTAAAACTCCTAATTACCTCACATTAATTATCAACCAGGGTAAGTCTTTTTGTTTCAAGAGTGTACACAATATGTGCAAGCTATAAATCTAGAAAGTAATGCTTTTTAAGTTGAACTATAAAACTTGATACAAGAGTAAACAGATGCATTTATAAAACTTAAGCTGAAACTGTTAATGGAAATATTACATCCAAGCATCAAGAATTAATCTTCAATTGAAATCATAATCAAATCTAAAGCAAGCAATTCAATTGAAAATAGCATCAACTGAGAGCATAGTAGCATTAATCAGTCTCTTTCAACTAATTCTATATGAATCACACTCTATCTCAATTAAGAAATTCGGATGGAAATGATGTCAACCGAGAGTTTAGTAGTATTAACCAATCTATTTCAGTTGATTCTATACTAACCACACTCTTATCGTAATCACCAAAAATCATTGTCTTAATTGATAATTAATTCAACCTGTAGTGAGCATAAATGAAATCAAATAACAAAGTTGGGAAGTACACGAGATCATAATAAAGGAAAGTAAACTAACTGCAATGTAAACTCATGGGAAATCAGAAGATATCAAACAGAATAAACTCATAGGAAATGCAAAGATATAAAACAGAATAACCTTACAGGAAATGGAAAAGTATCAAACACGGAATAACAATAGGATATGCTAGAGACCGGTCCCTAGCCACCATTGAATACTGCCGAGCTACTTTGGAATATCCAAATGACCAGCAACGCAAATTATATATTTATCATTAAATTCACTTCTCATTACAATGTGATCTGTCCTTCAGAATAACATTTTGTATATTAAAATTACAATTGAGGTCCCAAGTGAAAAGCTAAATCTCTCCATTATGCCCTCTCCTCCACTCCTCTCCAATCCTATCTCTAATTATCCCCTTCTTTGATCTATTTTTCATTTAAATACATAGAGAGTGGAGAGAAGTTACAACAGGGATATTAAAAAATGATTCCCATAACAAAATTGGATTGTTCACAACAAATAGATCAGCAAGATCATATTTGAAATATCCTTCCATCAGCATTCAACGAGAACATGTTGAATTTGGTTTTCACGACTGAGATAATTTGGAAATTGACTGCAATAGCACTGAGAAAATTGTCTTCAGAGAACCTTCCATTTCTCTTAATACATATTGAATTTGGGAAAACTGCTTATTATAAAACTAATTCAGTTCATTCTGAACAAAACTCATGTTTCTAATTTTCCAGTGTCTTCTCCATTTGCCCAAAACGTCCAATGCAAAACTGTCACTTCCTATTCCAACTTATTTCCGAGTTGGAATATTTAATGATGAGCTGGAGATCAAATCTGCAATCTAGAAAATATCTTGGAGGCTAAAATGGTGAGTGATGTTATAACAAATTTATTAATAAACCATCATTGGTAAAATCATTCATAATAATCATTAATTTATTAAAAATAAAGGAGAAGAAAAATTATTTATCCATAAGAGCATAAATAATTATAAAATGGAATTATATTATAAATCATGATAAATGATGTGATAAAGAAGGGTAGAAATGGATGAAATAGGTGTTACAAAATGACAATAATAATGACATATTAGCGGCCCAACAATCGTTATTTCTTAAGTGCATGTAGTATTGCCAACATTTCCTTCTCATAAATAGCTTTGTGTAAATACTTTTCTTTGATTGGATGACATTTGAAAGCAATGGGTCTTTCTTCGTGCATTAAAAAATCACCAATTCCATTTCCTGAGGCATCACATTCCACATTAAAGGTTTTTGTGAAGTCCGGTGTAGCTAAGACTGGTCCTTGGCACATTGCCTCTTTAAGATGTTCAAAGGCCTGCATTGCTTCTGGAGTCCATGAAAATTCATCTTTCTTCAATAATGTTGTTAGAGGTGCTACTATTCTCCAATAATTCGTAACAAACTTGCAATAATACCTTGTCAACTCGAGAAATCCTCGTAGATGCTTTATGGATAGGGGGATTTCCATTCCTTAATGCTTTTTAATTTTTCTAGGGTCTATCTTAACACCTTCATGAGATACAATATGACCTAGATATTCCACCTCTTGTACTCCAAAGAAACATTTGGATATTTTTGCATATAATTGTTTCTCCTCCAATAGTTTGAGCACCATGTCAACATGTTGGAAATGATCCTTCTAAGACTTCTTGTAGATTAGTATATCATCAAAAAATACTAACACAAATTTTCTAAGGAAGGGTTTGAAAATGGAATTCGTCAAACCTTGAAATGTAGAAGGTGCATTAGTAAGGCCAAAAGGCATGACCACAAATTAATAATGACCCTCATGAGTTCTAAATGTTGTTTTTGGAATGTCTTCAGTCTTCATTTTGATTTGAGGATATCCTGAATGAAGATCCAACTTGGTGAAGTAAATTGATCCATGTAATTCATCCAATAATTAATCAATGACAAGAATGGGAAATTTATCTTTAATAGTAAGCTTGTTGAGATCCCTATAATCTGGGCACATGCACCATGATCCATCCTTCTTCTAAACCAATACTACTGGAGTAGAGAAAGAACTTTGACTAGGTTGAATTATACCAGCCTCTAGCATTTATGCAACCATACGTTCAATTTCACTCTTTTGGACATAGGGATATCTGTAAGGTGTGATGTTTGGAGGAACACTTCTTGGAATTAGATTAATAGCATGATCATGATCACGAATAGGTGGGAGGCCTTTGGGATTCTCAAATACCTTGGAATGGTTCTCCAAGACTTTTTGGAGATATAGAAAAATGGATGATTTCGATGTGGGAACCTCTAGTGAACATAATTGTGAAATTATGCCTCGTTGTTCTTTCTTTAGAATCTTTGTCATTCCAATAGAGCTGATTAACTTTCCCGGTTTCCCTGCGATACCCATTAATTCAACTTCCTTTCCTTCTGAAGAGAATTTCGTGAAAATTTCTTGAAAATTAAAAGCTATTGTACCCAAGGCTTGTAGCCATTGGACTCCTAGTACAACATCAACACCACCCATTGGAATGGAAATCATTGGTCTATTCAATACATATTCTCCCATGGATAGCTTGATATTATGGCACTTTCTTGAGCAATTTATTTTTCCTCCACTTGCAACCATCACTTGACACTCTGGTGCTAGATATAGGAAGCAATTCAATTCCTTAGCTATCTTACAATAAATAAAATTATGGGTACTTCCCGAATCAATCAACACTATTACTTTTTTCTTCTTGATATGCCCTTCTATCTTGATAGTTTAAGGAGTGGTAATTCCAGCCAATGCATTACAAGATATGGTCGGATTCATTTCTTCTTTTTCTAGGTTTTGTTCCTGGAGTATATCCTCTTCTTTTGATGTTTCTTGTTCCTTTTTTTCCTCCTCTTCACAATCTATGTGAAATAATTTATTCTCGACACACTTATGACCTTTAGTGTTTTTTCTATCACAACTGTAACAAAGACCTTTTGCTCTTTTTTCTTCCAGTTATTGTGGTGTCAACCTTGTAGGTTGTGGATGGCTAGGGGTAGCAACACTTCCATCTTTATGATTGTGAGTGGTAGGCTTCCTTGTTGCCATAATTTTTCTTTCCATTTTTCTTGCCAACCTAAATGCCTTCTCCAAGGAATTTGGTTCCCAAATGCGAAACTCATGTTAGATGTTATCTTTTAAAGTCCCTATGAACAAATCAATCCTATGCTCCTCTCAAATATCTTTTACCCTTATATTCAATTTTTGGAAGTCCTCAACGTGCTCCATCATTGAACCCTTTTGTTTGAGATTTATCAATTGGGTAAAAGAAGTATTTCTTTTTGTATCCTCATAATGTGCTATCATTTCATTCGTAAAAATAGCCCAAATGAAAATTTGTTTATGAGAGAAAAGCCATCGATACCATACAAACTGATTTGGTTCCAAATATAAAGTTGCAATGCATACCTTTTGTGTGTTTTACACATTATGAAGATCAAAAAATCGCTGCATGTGTAGTATCCATGTTTCGGGATCCTTGCCATCAAACTTCAAAATATTTATCTTTGGAACATGGTGGTTCTTCGATCCAAAATTAGAGTCTATGAAATCATGATTAACATTTATTTTGTTCTCATCATGAGTTTCCTTTACTACTCTTTTTGCATTAGTAAGCATTTATTGTAAAAACTTTGTCAAATCTGTCTTCAAATCTATCTTCAAATCTTCCATGCCTTTCTTTAAATCATCCATCTTAACTTCCACACCATCCATCTTAGCTTCCACGCCGTCCATCTTAGCTTGAACGTCATTCATCTTAGCTTGCACGTCATTCATCTTAGCTTCTGCAACTTTCTTTAAACCATCCATCTTAGCTTCCACACCATACATCTTAGCTTCTATGTCTTTTTTTAAACCATCCATCCTAACTTCTGTTAGTTTTTGTGCGAGTGAAATTTTTTTCACTTGGTATTGTAATTTTGATATATCATGTTGCATTTCATCCTCTTCTGAAAATGATACCCAAAAACTACATTCTGTCCTATTTTTGTAACTTCTTACAAAAATTGAATCTGATGCTCAGAGCAAATGTTATGATGATTTTACCAAGGTCACTTGTTTGGAATGTAATTTGGGGGTCTGCAAAAACCCTAACTTCCTTAGATTATACCTCTGAAAATATAGTGATAAAAGCTATGAAATTCGGGCTTGAGGTTCAGACCAATTTTGTCTCAAATGGGTTTTGTCTTTAACTTCTAAAACTTTGTAGCGAAAAAGTTATAGTGATCATGCCACAATTACCTGTTTGGAGCAGCAAAACCCTAGAATCCAAAGCTCTCATACCAAATGTTATGAAACCAACTCACAAAAAGATAGAAAAGATATATCAACGCCTTATAAATAATCCTTTTCAAGGGGGAAACCTCCTTTACGTTATACAAATGAACAATTCTTAGATGATTCAAATGAAAAAACCTCCTTTCTATATATAGGACTCTAAGGGGTCACAATATAACTAAAGTCAACCTAACAATAATAATATGAAGGCATGAAAATAACAATAGTGGGATTCTATGGGGCATAATAATAATAATATGGGGACAATAGGGGCACAACAATAACAATAAGGGAAACAACGACAATTGTAATGGGGGAATCACTAGTATTATAGGGACCTAACAATAAACCTCAAAAGAGTAAAGTTATCGATCAAAGGATGGACATAGTGACTATCTTGCTATAGAAAAAGATAGGGTTTGTTGAACCTTGCCGAAATGTTCCACTGGAGCCAGAGGGTTCATATGAGAACAAATAGTACCAGAGGGTACGAGGTAGTTACGCCAAAACTGTTTCATATCTCTTTGACAGTAGATTGTAGGCTTTCCTAGGGGTGTATATGATGCCATTTTTCAACAGGTTAACCAACTTCAACTAATAAGAAGACTCTAGAGGATCATCACTACCATGAATCAAGGTGTGTTTCAGGGTGTAGAAGAACTTAAGAAAATTATACAATAGACTTACCCTTTCTTTACCTTATAAATATTACACTACACCATAAATTTAGATGGGACATGGTCCTTCATAAATGCCCTAATCAAGTTTAATTAGGTAAAGGAATGAATGCCCTAATCAAGTTAAATTAGATAAAGGAACAACATTAGAGTATATGTAATTCATACATTATAACCCTAACCTAATTTCTTAATAGATTGGCATTTGTTAAAAGGTGTTAGTAAAAGTAATAATTTTTTTATGTGGTCTAAATTTGGTGTAAGTGGATGATACAATGTGTTATTTGTCTCTTGGTCATTTCCAAGTTGTTTGGATAGAGGTTACAAAATAGTTGGAAATTAAATATAGAAGGGACAAAGTCCAAAGAACCCATAGTGAATGGATAGCTACGAGTCAAATGATTTTTTAAGGTGTAGATTTTAGACTAGCTTAAGTGGAAGAATAAAGTAGCCTCGAAGGAAATAACAAATATTTAAAGACAAAATGTATTTATGCCAAGTATCACTAATAGAAGTCATGCAACTTCTTCGATGTATCATGTTAAGGAGCACGTATGTGGCATTGGAGCAGTTGTTCAGAATTCTATTCTATTTAAATACTTTTGAAGATAACTTAAAGGAATAAATAAAGTATAAGTTCTAGGGAGTAATATAGTTGGATAATCAACTTTTCAATATTGAATATTAAAGCATGATCCTTATTTCATATTAAATTTTAGAGATAAAAATTTACTTTGGTAATATTTTATTTTCTCGTGTTTACCAAGAATTCAACATTTAAATAAATACTTTATCCAAAAAAATATTTTAAATATTTAAAAAAAATGTAAA
Source organism: Pinus taeda (assembly GCA_000404065.3). Classification (NCBI taxonomy): domain Eukaryota; kingdom Viridiplantae; phylum Streptophyta; class Pinopsida; order Pinales; family Pinaceae; genus Pinus; species Pinus taeda. Next base: position 246,358 of record APFE030166286.1, on the reverse strand, counting down.
TTGTACTTTCTTATTAACCACATAGTTGTATCTAATATTAATCTTTTCGAAATAATTTTGAATATTAAAATTCAAAATTAATTTTGCATATTTTAAATTTATCGTGTAATAATTTATATAATTATATATAATATATATATATATAAATAATTAACTTATGAATATTAATTTAACTATTATTATTTTTATTATTACTTTTTTTGTAATCTTAAAAAGATTATAATATCCTTTATTATGTTGGAGTATATCACCTAATCAGGGGAATTTGAACTAATTGATTTATATCAAGGAAGTGTCTTAATTAATAATAAGTGATCACTATTATCTAAAACCACATGGACTATTTATTATTATTATTAAAAAGGAATTTAGTAGTATATAAATAAAAAATATAATATATTTAATCGATAAAAAAATAATATATTCACCATTTGTAATATGTTATTTAACTAACAACAAAATATCCATAAATTACTAATTACATATTAAAATTAAATTAGATTTAAAATCATAATAAACATATTAAAACAAAATCTAAAAAACTATTCAATACACATAATTAACAAAGGGACAATAACAACTAACCAATTCCATGATAATATGTTAAATCCAATTTTTTATATTAAAAATATTTATATTAAACGAGAGTAAAAAATATAATATAAATTAATAATTAAAATTAGTTTGTAAAACTTCACTCAACTATGTTAATTACAATTTTGTAAGTGGCTAAATGTCAAATTATGAATGACAGTCAACTACACTAGCAGTATTTATGGAAAGAACACAATAAAACATTAACAATCTCTGGAATGTCCTCAATTTTAAGAGCTCAAGGAGTAGGATAATCTACAAAATCCATGTCATTGCGGAATATAATCTTTCCTTATATTTTTTTATTTGATGATGAAGTGGAAGGCTACCTGTTTAGTTGACAATATGCATTCCATAAACCCGGTTAGTCATCTCTATTCAAAGAAACTGAATGAAAATGTTTTTCAATTGGCAAAAAAACCATATAATAATGTAAAAACATATAATAATATATTAGTTTAATCTAATTAATAGATAAAATGATTTTCATACTAACATATAAAATATTTTTTTAATGTAAAATCATTTTAATCCAATACATATTACCGACATGGAAGAAATATACAAATACACAATCCAAATTGAAATCTCATACACACAATCTACATGCAAGAAATTTATAGATAACAATGCATATTCCTTTACCCATATGGGAAGCCCTTCCCATATGCCAAATTTGACAAAAGAAAACACTTCCTTTCTCATGTGCGACACTGCCAATGGGCTTCCATGTTTTAACCTACTCATCCTTCCATATTGTAGATTTATTTAGATACATGTCATAAGATTGTGAATGTAAACTATATATTTGTAATTCTTTATATAATATTAGAAAAGAAATGAATTATATATATAATATATTATATATATACTTATATAATATATTTTAATAGTGTTCCACTCTCTGTATGAGGACCATGAATATAAACTATATACTTGTAGTTCATCTCACAAAAAAATCTAATGTTCCACTCTCTATATGCGTTTTACCCTTTAGCAATATATGATATGCCTACAACTTATGCAATGAGAAAACCCTTGATTCACAAACACAAAACTTAAAATAAATTGTTACCATGTATGCTCTCGGTCTAATGTATAAGAACAAACATACTCTAACCCACATTTATTCCCATGTAGTTATGATCCAGGTGGATATTGATGGCCACCTGCCTCTTCCACCTAGACCCACCAGTCATTTTCATCTATTTCCTCATTCACTTCATCATTTACCATCTTTAGCTGTTTTTTGGGCCTTGAACTTCCGGAGCAGTTTTGACCCCCTAACCGACATTTTTTTGGGGTCCACGACATGCCCATTACCATAGTCAAGGGCATATGATGAAACTCGTAGTACTCAGAGAGACCTTTCCAAATGGTATTGTATGTGCCAAACAGAGATAATATGACCAAATTACAACACTGGGAAGTTGGTTGCTCAACTAACCCCAACGGGGCCCACAAACTCTTGGTGTTACATCTCCTAGGGCTAGGGTTTTGGTTTTTTAGGGTTTTCTCATGTTTTCCAATAATAAATATGCCTGTGAGTCTCATTATAACAAAGTTCAGAGCCATGTAGCCACCACATCTCTTCTCAAAGATAAGCTACCATTGCTCGAGCTATCTTATTTCCATTTTGTTTGTAAGCATAGTTCAATATTTTCTATTAATGAAATGAAGTGTTTTTATAATGCATCTCTATGTATATGATCATATCAATAAGTTTGTGTGTTCATGTTTAAGTTCAGATTACTGGTATCAAAGCGGTCTGCTCTTTCTCTGTTTTTTCTTTACATGTCCCCAACAAGGTTAGGGTATAAGGAGTTAGGGCTTGATCTGGTTGAACCATTACAAGATGAGCCTTGCAAAACCCGATGACCTCCCATGGCGGAAGAAAACACAAATGAGGGGGTAGGAGATCCTTTCAAAATGTTTCTTGAAGAATCCCTCAAGAGATAGAGGGATGTGATGATGGATAAATTTTCCCATATCCTTTGATGGATAGCCACAGAGAATGCATCTTCATCTAGCAGCCACTCTGGAGGCACCACTCCTTGTAAGGTACAAGTTAACTTTGATATTCCCATATTCGAAGCCCTGATAGATGCAAATTCCATAGATAAATGGTTAAATATGTTGGAAGGATATTTTTTAGTTCATGACTTCTCCAATCAAGAAAATATTATTTTTTCACTTCTTAAAGCCATGCCACATATCAAGGATTGGTGGGAAACTTACTGTGAACAAAAGGATGAGAGTGAACCCTCATTGTTTTCAGTTGCACCCACTTGGAATTCTTTTTGAGATGCCATCAAGGAACAATATTACCCTATCAGGAGCTATGTAGAAAAATACATAAAGTGGACCATGCTTTTGCAGGGAAGGAATAGAAATGTGCCAAAGTTCACAAATAATTTCCATACCCTTCACACGAAGCTAGGTATGAAGGATACTGAGCGACATTTGGTTCTCAAGTACCGCGATTGTCTACATAAGCACATCTAGGATGAGATGGAGCCCCTGGATATTTCCTTGCTCGACATGGCGTATTAGTATGCTATCAAGATTGTGAAGAAGTTTAAACATAAGAAGTAGGAATTTGGATCTATGAATACAAAGCAAGAAAAAAGCACCTCCAAACCACAAAACAAAGAACTAGTCCAAGGTGGAACTACCCAGGACATCCCGCCGAAGCCGAAAGAAAAGAACAACACCTTGAAGATGAAGAAGGACACAGGAAAATGGTGTGAGTTCCATAAGAGCTCCACTCACAATACAAGTGAGTGTCTGGCCAAGAAGTCACTAGTGGCCGAGCTAAAGGCTTCTAAATCATACACAGGTTCAAACTCTAAATCAGAAAATCATAAGGTAACTGAAAAAGGGAAGAAGAGCATTGAAGTGGAGCCTAGTGCCACCATGGCCACCACCAAGATCCAGAAGATTGAGCTTGAAGATCCATAGGAGAGGGAATGCCTCTTCCACTCACAGATGTGTGTGAAGGGTTCTTCGTTGCAGTTCATTATCGACGGTGAGAGCTAAAATAACCTCATTTCACCAGAGGTCATGAAGCAACTGGGCCTAAATACTATAGCACATCCACAATTGTACACCATTGGGTAGTTTCACCAAGGATGAGATCTTCATATTAGCCAATAGTGTTGCCTTCCCTACAGCATCAAGCCCTTCATGAATGAGGTAATATGTGACGTTTCTCCTCATGAATTTTTTGATCTATTGTTAAGACAACCATACTTGTGGAAGTGACATGTTATCTATTAGTCTAAACCTTGCTTTGTGATTATAACTTTGGTTAATAAGTTGTACAGGATACCAAAGGTAGCCTCGTGTATCACCATCTCTTTGATCACTATAAAGCAATGTAGTAAGATCATTTTCAAAACCGGGAAATTTGTTTTCCTTATGATCTCCCCCCAGGGAAAGAAGAAGATTATGGCCACAGTTTCTAGGCAGGGCTCCTCTGTACAACAACAGTTGATGGACAAGGTTGTGGAGGAGTACAAGGATATTTTTGCCTCACCCATAGAGGTACCTCTGCACTGTCAAGTCAAGCATTCCATCGATCTGAACCTGGGTATGTCTTTGATCAATGGATCAATCTATTGACACTCTATTATGTAGAATTATGAGATCAAGAAATAGATTCAGGAACTATTGCAGATAGGGCACATCAGGCCAAGCTCATCACCTTGTGGGAGCTTGATTTTATTGGTAGAAAAGAAGGATGGGACCTAGAGGCACTGTATTGGCTATTGGGCACTGAAAAAGATCATTGTCAAGAATAGGTACCTAATTCCACAGATTGATGACCTTCTAGACTAGCTCAACGGGGCTCAATATTTTAGCAAGATTGACTTGAACTCAGGTTATCACCAGGTGCCCATTGAACCCTTTGATGTGTGGAAGACTGCCTTCAAATCTAAGGAGGGACTTTTTTAATGGTTGGTCATGCCGGTCGGATTGACTAACACCCCTACAACCTTCATGAGACTGATGGAAACATCTTGCGACCCTTCACCAATGCATTCATGGTGGTATATTTAGATGACATCTTGATCTTCAGCCAGAGTTGGGAAGAGCACCTCCATCATATTCACCTGCTCCTTATTCCATATTGCAAGTTTATTTAGATACTTGATGTAAGACCATGAATATAAACTATATATTTGTAATTATTTATATAATATCACAAAATAAATAAATATATATGTATTTTCACTCTCTATATTAGGACTATGCATATAAACTATATATTTGTAGCTCATATCACAAAAAAAATATAATGTTCCACTCTCTATATGTGCTCTACACTTTAGTAATATCTAATATGCCTACAACTTACGCAATGAGAAAAATATTGATTCAACAAGCAGGAAACTTAATAGAAATGATCAACATGTATGTTCTCGGTCTAATGTATAAGACAAAATATAAAGCACAGAACTCAAAAAAATTCCCAACATGTATGTTCTTTGTCTAATGTATAAGAACAAACGTACTCTAAACCACATTTAGTCCCATGTAGTTATGATCCATGTGGATATTGGTGGCCACTTGTCTATTCCACCTAGAACCCCCAATCAATTTCATGTATTTCCTTATTCATTTCAACAATCACTAGTTTTTGCAGTTTTTGGGTCATGAACTTACAGAGTAGTTTTGACCCCCTAAATGGATTTTTTTGGGGTCTGCGGCAGGCCCATAGCCAGAGGTAGGGACCTATGGCGAAACTTGTGGTACTTAGAGAGACCTTTCCAACAAGGCATTGTGCGCACCAAACATAGATAATATGACCAAGTTACGAACCCAGGTAGTTGGCTGCCCAACTAACCACAACGGGGCCCTCAAACTCTTGGTGTTACATCTCCTGGGGTTAGGATTTTAGTTGTTTATGGTTTTCCCATGTTTTCCAATAATAATTAGGCCCTTGAGCTTCATTGTAACACAATTCAGAAGCATGTAGCCACCACATCTCTTCTCAGAGATAAGCTACCATCACCTGAGCTATCTTATTTCCATTATGTTCATAAGCATAGTTCAATATTTTTCTATTAATGAAATGCATTGTTTTTATGTTGCATCTTTGTGTTTATGATTATATCTGTAAGTTGTTACATTCTTGTTTAAGTTTAGATCAGTGGTATCAGAGCGATCTTCTCTTTCTTTGTTTCTCTTTGCATGTCCCGAACGAGGTCAGGGTATAAGGAGTTAAGGCTTGATCTGGTTGAACCATTGCACGATCAGCCTCATGAAACCCAACAACCTCCTATGGTGGAAGAAAAGAAAGATGAGGGGGTAGGAGATCCTTTCAAAATGTTGCTCCAGGAAGCCCTCAAGTGATAGAGGGATGTGATGATGGATACCGTTGCCCAGATCCTTCGACGACTACCCATAGACGATGCATTTTCATCCAGAAGCCACTCTAGAGGTGCCACTCCATTTAAGATACAAGTTAACTTTGATATTCCCATATTCGAAGTCCTGATGGATGTAGACGCAATATATAAATGGTTAAATATATTGGAACAATATTTTTCAGTTCATTACTTTTCCAATCAGGAAAAGATTACTTTTTCACTTCTTAAAGCCACCCCACACATCAAGGATTGGTGGGAAACCTACTATGAACAAAAGAACGAGAGTGAACCATCATTGTTTTCAGTTGTACCCACTTGGAATTATTTCCAAGATGCCATCAAGGAAAAATATTACCTTGTCCAAAGCTATGAAGACAAATACATAAAGTGGACCATGCTACGATAGGGAAGGGACCAAGATGTGCCAGAGTTCACAAATACTTTCCATACCCTTCACATGAAGTTGGGTATCAAGGATACTGAGCGGAATTTAGTGCTCAAGTAGCATGGTTGTCTACAAAAATATATCCATGATGAGAAGGATTTCCTGGATATGTCATCACTCGACATGATGTATCAGTACATTGTTAAGATTGAGCAGAAGTTTAAATAGAAGAAGTGAGACTTTGGATCTGCGAATCTAAAGCAAGGAAAAGGCACCCCCAAACCACAAAACAAAGGACCAAGCCAAGGCGTTGCTACCCAAGATAGCCTGCCGAAGCCACAAGAAAGGAACAACACCCTGAAGATGAAGAGGGACACGAGAAAATGTTGTGAGCTCCATAAGAGATCCACTCATAATACAAGCATGTGTTGGGCTAAGCAGTCACTGGTGGCCAAGCTAAAGGATTCCAAATCAGATGCATGTTTCGACTCTCAATCAGAACCCAATAAAGGATCTGATCAAGGGAAGAAAATCATTGATGTAGAGCCCAGTGCTACCATGGCCACCACCAAGATCTAGAAGATTGAGCCCGAAGATCTAGAGGAGGGGGAATGCCTCTTCCACTCATAGATGTGGGTGAAGGGTTCTCCAATGCAGTTCATTATCGACAACAAGAGCCAAAATAACCTCATTTCAGTAGAGGTTGTGAAGCGGTTGGGCCTAAAGACTATAACACATCCACAACGGTACACCGTCAGTGGCTTCATTAAGGACGAGATCTTCATGTTAGCCAGTAGTGCCACTTTCCCTACAACATCAAGCCCTTCATAGATGAGGTATTGTGTGATGTTTATCCTCTTGAAGTTTGTGATGAATTGTTAGGAAAACCATACTTGTGGAAGTGTCATGCTATCTATGAGTCTAGACCTCGCTCTATGATTATTACGTTGGCTAATAATTTTATAGAATACTGGAGGTAGCCCTGCCTGCCGCCATCTCTTTGATCACTACAAAGAAATGTAGTAAGATCATTTCCCAGAATAGGAAATTTGTTTTTCTTATGATTCACCCCCAAGGAAAGAATAAGTTTGTGGCCACGGCTTCCAGGTAGGGCTCCTCTACATAGCAACAACAGATGAAAAAGGTTATGGAGGAGTACAGGGATATTTTCGGCTCACCCACAGGGGTACCTCTGCACTATCAGGTTAAGCACTCCATCAATCCAACATCAGGTGCGTCGTTGCTGAATGGACTGATCTATTGACGCTTTGTTCTCAAGAACAATAAGATCAAGAGGCAAATTCCTGAACTATTGTAGAAAGGGTGAATTAGACCAAGCTCATCACCTTGTGCGAGCCCGATTGTATTGGTACATAAGAAGGATGGGACCTGGAGGCTCTGTATTGACTATCGAGTGTTGAATAAGGTCATTGATCCAGATTTAAATAGGATGCAACAAATTACAGAGATAACCATAAACACAGAGATCCAATAAAAATAATACTTCATTTTATTAATGTAAAATACTGAAATATGCTTACAAATAGAAATGGAAATGCACCAGCTAGGGCGATGGTAGCTTATCTCTGAGAAGAGATGTGGTGGCTACATGCCTCTGAACTATACTACAATGAGGCTCAAGGGCCTTTTTATTATTGAACAATAATAGCAAACCCTAAACAACCAAAACCCTAACCCGAGGAGGTGTAACACCAAGAGTTTATGAGCCCCGTTGGGGTGAGTTGGACAATCAAATTCCTGGGGTCGTGACTTGGTCATATTATCTTCGTTTGACGTGCATGATAACCCGTTGGAAATATTTCTCCGAGGACGATGACGGAAAAGATGATTTTAGGCAAAAAATCGTTGGCGGTATATTTCCAAAAAAACATCATTTAGGGCCTCAAAATGGCTCCGGAAGTTTAGGACCCAAAAAACTACTAAAAAATAGTAAACTGTGCTATAATTAAGGAAACTGAAAAACTGAAAGAAGAAATGGTGGGGGTCCAAGGGGAATTGGCGGGTGGCCACCAATATCCACCTAGATCATTCCTTCTCCCTTAGGAAGCAGTGGTCCCCATTGCATTGAGTTCGTCCATGAGATGAGGAAACTTTTGCTAAACTTGGTCCCTAATGAGCCACCTGCCCTAGTGAAGGAGTTGGCCTATTTTGACAACTCAATATAGTTGGATATTCTGCTGGCGAGTGTGCTTGATATGTCTGTCCATGATCCAATTAGTTGCAGCTTGTTCCATGCAATCTGGGTTTAACTCTGCTGGTGTGAGTTGTTTTGCAATGTCGGATGTGTCTAGTAATGGTGGAAAGTATGGCCGAAGGCGGTCCACAATGAACACTAGGTGCAGGCCAAGGAATGGGGAAATTTTGAGCTCAAATGCATTGTCTCCCACAACCTTGGTAATGGTGTAAGGACCATATCAGAGTGGTCCTAGTTTCTGATAGGCTCTGGTAAGGCGTTCCTTTTGCAAACACAACCAGACTTTGTCACCCACCTAAAACTTGTGTGGCACTCGATGCTGATCATGTCGCTACTTGTACTTGGCATTTGATTTCTCTAGAATGTCATGGACCTACTGGCGATTATGTTGGATGTGCTTAATGAAGCTATTTCCCTTATCTGTTTCAGACTGGACATGAGCCGAACCTGCATGAGTGACTGCAAATGGCATGGTCACATCAATGGGACATAATGGTTGGAATCCCAAGCCCACCTAAAAATGGCTATGGCCAGTCAAGTTGTGGAGAGCCTGGTTGTAGCTGTGCCAAACATAGGGGAGGCTCTCGTCCCATGTGCGTGGATGATTTGAGTTGTACATGCGCAGAATGTGTATGATCATCCTGTTGACAATCTTTGTCTGGTCATCAGTTTGAGGATGGAAGGTTGTGGACTTAGTGAGTTTGGTGTCTAGCATCGACTAGAGACTGGAACAAAATGTATTGAGGAACCTGCTATCCCGATCTGAGATGATAGACTATGGGATCCCAAAGTGTACCCACACTCGTTCAAAGAAGAGCTTAGTCGTGGATTCTGCTGTGATATTCTTCTTACAGGCCCCCATAATGGCCATCTTCGAGAACCTGTCGATGACCACAAAAACACAGTCATTTCCATGCTTCGTGGAAGGAAGGCCTGACATGTAATCCATGGAGATAGATTCCCAAGGTCGACTAGGGGTTAGGTAGCAGAGTATAGAGGCCTTGCTTCTTGATGGTCGATTTGGCAATGGCACAGGAAGTGAATGATGTGATGTACTTCCCAACATCCTGTCGAAGATTCGACCAATAGAAATACTTCTGTAGTATTGCCACCGTTTTCTCGACCCCAAAATGACTAGCAGCCCGACTGTAGTGTGCTTCTCAAATCTTTGCACGCTTGCTTAAAGGAACATAAAGGTGACCCAGGTGGCATAACATGGCATCCTAGAGGTGAAAATTTGGAACATGTTGACCCTCCAAGGGTGTCTCGTATGTGTGGCCAAATTGTGGGACGCTTTTGTAGCGAAGTGGCCAATCATAAGTCTTGTGCCCGTAAGACTTGAGCACGGTGGTTAACACCATGATCAGTGGTTGACTAAGGAAATCTACAACATTATTGGTGCTTCCATTATTATACTTGATATTCAAATGGAATTGTTGCAGGTATGTGGACCACTTCTGATGGTGATCATTCTACAATTTCCCTTGGGTCTGTATGGATTGCATGAGTTGGTGGTCTGTGTGGATGACCATTTCCTTCCCCAAAATGTAATGCTTCCATTGTCGGCAGGCCTGCACAATGGAATACATCACTTTGTCATAAGTGGGATACTCCCGGACTGTGTCTGAAAGTTTCTCACTGTGATATGCCATTGAATACCCGTGTTGAGTAAGGAATGCCCCAATAACATAGTTAGAGGCAACTGTCTCGACCTCAAATGGTTGTTGCAATTCTAGTAATGTGAGCACTGGTGCCGAGTAGAGGCGATATTTTAACTCTATCAATGCCTTCTATTGAGATTCAAACCAAAAGAATTTTGCTTTTTCTCCTCCCTTGGTGACTTGACTCAAGGGCCAAGTGATATGAGAAAATATCGACACAAACTTGTAGTAGGAGTTGGCAAGACCTAGAAAGCTATGGAGCTTTGTCAGAGTGGTTGGAGATGGCCAATCCTGAATGACTTGGATCTTGGCTGGATCCACATGCACCCCTTGTTCATCAATAATGTATCCCAGATACTGAACCTGGGTCATGCCAAAAGTGCATTTCTCCAAATTGGCACATAGCTTATGTTGCCACAATGTTTGGAGACCCTGTCGGTTGTGGTGGAGGTGCTTTATCAAAGTTTGGCTGAAGATCAGGATGTCATCCAAGTATACCACTACAAATTAGTTGGTGAATGGCTGCAAGATGTCATCCATTAGAATCATGAAGGTTGCAAGAGAATTCATCAATCCAAAAGGCATAACCAACCATTCAAAAAGGCCCTCCTTTTCTTTGAAGGTAGTCTTCCACACAGCAGAGGGTTTGATTGGTACCTAGTGATATCCTAACTTCAAATCGATCTTGCTGAAATATTTTGGCCCCTTCAGTTGGTCCAAGAGGTCATCAATCCATGGGATTAGGTACCTATTACAGACGATGGTCTTGTTCAGCACCCGATAGTCAATACAGAGTCTCCAAGTCCCATACTTCTTCTGTACCAACACGATTGGGCTCCCACAGGGTGAAAAACTCGAATGGATGTGACCTTTCTACAACAACTCTTGAATTTTCCTCTTGATTTTTCATTCTCTAGAACACAACATCGATAGATTGGTCCATTGGGAAGTGGTGCACCTGGGGTCAGATCGATAAAGTGCTTGACCTGACAGTGTAGAGGAACCCCTACAGGGGAGGTGAAGATTTCCTCGTACTCCTCCATGACCTTACCAAACAATAGTTGTCATGCGCAGGGGCCTTGTTTGGAAAACAAATTTCCCGGTTTCAGAAATGAGCTTACTGTATTGTTTTGTAGTAACCAAAGAGATGGCGGTAGGTAGTGTGTTAGGGTCCAACCCTAAACCCCTTATTTATGTAATAGGATCGAGTCATAGTTATAGTTAGTTAAAGAGTCAATAAAGCGCATATTAATAATTATAAGTGGTTGATCCGCATTTAAAGAAGGGACCACAGTTAGTTGCAAATGGGCCATGGTATTAGATAGATGGTATTAATAAGAACCATGGTACTGACCCATGGTATTGCATGTATGAATCCTATATAAAGGATAGAGACTCCCCTTGAGGAGTGTCATGTCTTATTTTGTAACTGAGCCTAGCTCTATTGGAGGTTGCCCCCTCAAAGAGGCAAGTGAACATTGCTTTCCTTTCTGAATAATAAAATACATGTTGTTATTTCTTATTGTTCTGTGTTCTGGGTATATTTCTTTGCATATTTGGTATTCTGGTATCTTCTCGTAGGTCAAGAGCATAACAAATGGTATCAGAGCACTTTCCAAGGTCGGTGGGGTCTCCATTTTTAGCAGAATTTTTTTTTTGGCTAGAGACGTGTTCCAACGTCTTTAAACCACAAGATCCGTTGTTGAGCGCATAAACCTGCGGATTTGGGAGGCATGCATGCAGGAAATACAAGAGGTGGTGACACTTTTTCGACTCCCTTGTAACCCCTGTGGGTACCCCTTCGAGTAGTAGCACATTAGACAGAACCGCGCACAAACTGTCTTCCAAGTACCCTCTGGGTATATTGGAAGCCCCCTAGGCTCTCTTGAAACCTCACCATAGATAAACCGTTGGCCTTATTGTTGCTACATCACACCGAGAATAGCACTCGGGGCAATTACTCGTGCGTACGATAGGGTAGTCGGTTTGTACCTCTAAGGGTACGGTTGATCCTCCTTGGTTAGTGCCCTAAAATATTGGGCCGAGTACTACTATCAGACCCTTATGTATATTGTGATCTATAGTACCAGACACTCCTTGAGACCATAGTTCCCTTGTCTCTCTCTAGATCATGCATCATCTTTGCCAAATCAGATCTAGTAGGTTGGGTTTTGTCACAACCACAAAAATCAGTTTCGCCATTTAGATCTATTAGATCCACCATTCAGATCTATCAGATCCACCAATTAGATCTATTAGATCCTCCATTCAGATCTAGCAGTTTGGGTTCTGTAGCAGTCACAACAATCAGATCTGCTATTTCAAATCTAGCAGTAAGGGTTTGATCACTGCCACATTCCTACTCATACTCTGTAGTTGAGGGTTTCGCCGATATATCTAACTATTTGTGTGGGCTCCTATACCTAGGTGTGATTCTTGCAGGACATTGGGCAGAATTGACTTTTCTGGTAATCGGCTACTGTAGTATTCCTAAGCGAGTAAAAATCCTTTCAAAATCTCTGAGGCCCTCCCAGGATGCTTATAAGGGACTTAGCCCATAAGAATTAGCTCGATAGGCTGAGCAAGGTGGTACCATTCACTTGTCAGCGTCAAAATTTTAGGTGGTCCCAATTTTTTTCACAGTAACAAGAAGTGCACTGGATCTGTGCATGGTACAAGCCAGAGCTCGGGCTATGGAAAATGAGAAGATAGACACCCTTGAACAAAATTTGGAGGCATTAACAAAGAAGATCCAAACCTTAAATGACAGAATCACAAAGGGAAAGTTGGGGAAAAAATCAGAGGCATATGATTTTAATGAAAACCTTGAGGGCGAGTCTAGCCACTCTCTTCACTTCTATGGAAACCACCAATAGTCCCAGCCTCAACCACCCATGCTGGACATGTATAAATTTGATGGCTCTCATTTGTCCATATGGCTAGCACAAATGGAAAAATATTTCACATTGAATCACATCAGAGATGATGCGACTAAGCTAAGTGTGGGAAGCCTGTACTTCGACCAAGAAAGATGGAAATGGTGGCAGTGGCATCAATGTTGCTATGCAAGGCCAATGACTTGGTAGATATTCTCAAAAGCCGTTTATAATCACTTTGACCATGAATCTAACTTTTTGGGTCATCTTACTAAGCTCCGACAGATAGGCACAGTGCACGAATATATTAAAGCCTTTGAAGCATTAGCCTTTCGCACAGGAGGTCTAGTAGATGAATTCTACTTGGAATGTTTTGTCGGTCTCAAAGATGCCATAGAAGCCCACGCTTGAGTACAACGCCCATTCTCATGGTTGGCAGCTTGCAAGATAGCTCATGAAGTAGAACGTGTGTTAGTGGCCCAGTCGACTTGTCTAAATTTCATAGCCAAGGGATGCTGCACCGAGGCTCCAAGCACTACCCAAACACTTAAAGGTTCAAAAGGTGTCACTAGCAAAAATGGTAGAAAGAAGAAAGTAAGGATTGTGTTACTATTGTGATGAGAAATACTCCCTGGGACATAAATGCAAGGAACCCAAATTCTTTCAAATAGATGCTACTAATCACAGTTCATCTGAGTAAGCCCCACCAATTGAGGGACCTGAGGAGGAAGATGAGGAGAACCAGCTGGACAATAAGCTCCCAGTTACACCTGAAGAACTAGTTATCTCGCTTCATGCTTTAGCAGGAACGTCTTCTCCCCAAACTCTTGAAATCAGAGGTTTTATTAAGCATCGCCTTATAGTAGTCTTGATTGATAGTGCTAGTACGCATAACTTTATCCATCAAAGAGTCGCTGAAGTAGCGCATTGTTTTGTCAGAGTAGTCTCTAATTTCCACGTTCAGATTGCTGATGGTGGGACAATGAAATGTGAAGGCTACTATGAAAATGTCAAACTTCAAAGGGGGATTATCACGTCAAGACCCACATGTTTGCCGTCAACATGGGTGGGTGTGACATTGTCTTGGGTGTTGAATGGCTCCGCACACTCGGTCCAATCACAATGGATTTCCAAGATTTATATATGAGCTTTAAGCAAAATAACCACACACATACCCTCCGTGGACTCTAGGCAGGTGATCCTTCTATTATTAACTTGCATAGGATGGAAAAATTGTTAAAAAAGGGCCACCATGGAGTTATAGCCCAATTTAATGAAATCCAGGCCTTCGAACCCATTTCTCTTCATATTCATCCTCAGATGCAACAGGTCTTAAACAACCATCTGCAGGTCTTTGACAAGCCTCATGAGCTTCCACCCTCAAGAGGGTAACATGATCATAGCATTACTTTGGTCCCAGGGGCACAACCACCAAATGTGTGTCCATATAGATATCCTTTCACCCAAAATAATGAAATTGAAAAAATCATCAAGGAACTCCTGGAAGCTGGTGTCATTCATCCTATCATTAGTCCTTATTCATCGCCTGTGGTCATGGTGCTTAAGAAAGATGGGGAATGGCATATGTGTCCAAAATTCAGGGCCCTCAACAAGCTGACGGTCAAAGATAAATTTGCCATCCCGGTTGTTAATGATTTGATGGATGAACTAAATGGGGCTCAATTATTTACTAAGCTCGACCTTTGCTCGGGCTATCACCAAATTTGCATGAAAGAAGTAGACATTCCAAAGACTGCTTTTCGAACTCATGAAGGCCATTATGAATTCCTGGTCATGCCATTTGGTCTCTATAATGCCCCATCCACTTTTCAAAGCCTCGTGAATCACCTGCTCAAACCATATCTTAGAAAATTTGTCCTTTTTTCTTTGATGACATCCTCATCTACAGCCTCACTTGGGAAAAACATCTTCAACATGTAGATCTGCTCTTGCAACTGCTCCGGAAGCATAAGTTATTTGTCCAATTGTCCAAGTGCTCTTTTGGCATGGAAGAAGTTGAGTATTTGGGCCACATTATGGGGTGTGAAGGTGTCAGGGTGGATCCCAAAAAGATCTAGGCAATGCAAGATTGGCCTCAACTACAAACCTTGAAGAGCTTGAGAGGGTTTTTGGGTCTCACCTGCTACTATCGCAAATTTGTTTGTAATTATGGTTGCATTGCTAGACCCCTCACTCACCTTCTCAAGAAAAATTCATTCCTATGGAATGATGAAGCACAATAGGCATTTATTGCTATCAAACATGCCATATGTTCCACTCCTATATTGGCACTACCCGACTTCACCAAATATTTTTTGATTGAATGTGATGTTTCATGTGTAGGTATTGGGGCTATCTTAATGTAGGAAGGTCGACGCTTGGCCTTCACTAGCCAACAACTAAGTGGGAAAAACCTGGGACAATCCACCTATGAGAAAGAGATGATGGCAGTCTTACATGTAGTGGATACCTGGTGACCATACTTATTGGGGTGGCATTTCCAAATCTGCACAGACCATCAAAGCCTTAAATATTTTTTGGAGCAACGCCTATCCTTGCCACAACAAAATAAATGGCTAGCGAAAATGTTGGGATATGATTATGAGATAATTGACAAGAAAGTGTGCGAAAATGTCATAGCGGGTGCTTTATCATGCCAATTTGAGGAGGAAATCACCTTGCTAGAAATCTCTCTTCCCATTCCAAAGTGGATTGAAGAAGCTCGCAAGGAATGGTTTTCACATCCTTTGCTCTCCCAACTCATTAATAAATTGCAGGTGGATCCAAATTCCACAGTGGGCTACTCTTGGCAGGATGAGATTCTTCGATACATGGACAAAGTAGTGATATCACCAACATCCACCCTCAAAAGTCACATTTTACAAAGTTTCACTCATCTCCCACTGCAGGCCATTCAGGCTTTTAAAAGACTTATGGTCGCACTCAACGTTCATTCTTTTGGACAGGCATGAAAAAGGACATTCTTACTTTTGTAGTTGAGTGTAATGTGTGTCAGCACCACAAAGGAGAAACAATCAAATCCCCAAGCACATTACAACCATTTCCCATCCCTACATCAATCTGTATGGAGGCTTCTATGGATTTCATTACGGGTCTTCCGAAGTCAGGCAACAAGTCAGTCATCATGGTGGTTGTGGACAGACTTTCTAAGTATGTGCATTTTTGCACCCTACCCTGCCTTTTTACACTAGCTTTGGTGGCTCAATCTTTCATGGACCAGATCTTCAAATTGCATGGCATGCCCACTCCCATTGTGTTTGATTGTGACCTGATATTCACCAGTGACTCCTGGCAGGAACTCTTTAGGCTACAAGGTACCCAAATACAACTCAATACTTCCTATCATCCCCAAACTGATGGTCAAATTGAAGCAGTCAACAAATGTCTGGAGACCTACCTCAGGTGTTTCACTTTAGAAAAGCAACATCCATGGGTACAGTGGTTACCTCTAGCCAAATGGTGGTATAATACTAACTATCATGCACCCACCAAAAGGACTCCATATGAAGCAGTTTATGGTCAACTCCCTCCTTCACCTACTTCTTATAACTAGGGATGCTTGAAGGTACAAGTAGTGGATCAACTCCTATAGAACTGTGCAACCATGCTGGCCCACCTCAAAGAGAATCTCCATCAAGCTCAACATCACATGAAGCAATATGCAGACCAACATCATTCAGAGTGCAAATTTCAAGAAGGGGATCATGTATTCTTGAGGCTGCAAGCATATAAGCAAACATCACTCAAAGACAAGGGTTGTCAGAAATTATTTCCAAAATTCTACAGACCATATCAAATACTTCAGCACATCGGAGAAGTAGCATACAAGCTAGCCTTGCCACCCACTGCAAAAATCCATCCCATATTCCATGTCTCATGCCTCAAGAAAGTGGTTGGGAACCATTGTAGAATTCAAACTAGTCTACCAGAATGGGATGAAGAAGATTTAATCGGGCTCCAACCTGAATAGGTTCTTGACATGCGAGAATGACACCTGTGCGGCTGCACGATCAAGCAACTCCTGGTCAAGTGGAAAGACACCTCTCCAGAAGATGTGACATGGGAACCAACCACTGTTCTTCAATAGTTTCCATAGCTTTAGCCTTGAGGACAAGGCTATTTTTATGGTGGAGGGCATGTTAGGGTCTAACCCTAACACCCTTATTTATGTAATAGGTTCGAGTCGTAGTTATAGTTAGTTAAAGAGTTGATAAAGCCCATATTAATAATTGTAAGCGGTTGACCTGCATTTAAAGAAGGAACCACAGTTAGTTGCAAATGGGCCATGGTATTAGATAGATGGTATTAATAAGAACCATGGTACTGACCCACGGTATTGCATGTATGAATCCTATGTAAAGGATAGAGACTCCCCTTGAGGATCATCATGTCTTATTTTGTAACTAAGCCCAACTCTGTTGGAGGTTGCCCCCTTGAAGAGGCAAGTGAACATTGCTTTCCTTTCTGAATAATAAAATACATTCTATTATTTCTTATTGTTTTGTGTTCTGGGTATAATTCTTCGCATATTTGGTATTTTGGTATCTTTTCGCAAGTCAAGAGCATAACACGGTGCTACCTCTGGTATCTTGTACAACTTATTTCCCAAAGTAACAATAAGAACATTGGGCCTTGATTCATACACAACATGTTACTTTCACAAGTATGGCTGTCCTAATAATACATCAAAAACTTCAAGGGGAGCAATGTCACACAATACCTCATCTGTGAAGGGCTTGATGTTGTATGGAAGGCGATACTTCTTTCTCACGCGAAGATCTTGTCCTTAGTGAAGCCATCCGATGGTGTACAGTTGTGGATGTGCTGTGGAAGGTAAGCTCAGCTACTTCACGACCTCTGCAAAAATGAGGTTCTTTTGGTTCCTGTTGTCGACAATGAACTGTAGTGGGGATCCCTTTACCCACATCTAGGAGTGGAAGAGATGCTCCTCCTCCTCTGGATCTTCATGGTGGCAATGATGGCGTTAGGCTTTGCATCAATAATCTGCTTCGTTTTGTCATTTCCCTTGTTGGGTTCTGAATTAGAGTCAAAACATGCATTTGATTCTGAAACCTTAGCTCAGTCACTAGTGACTGCTTGGCCCGACAGTCACTTGTGTTGTGAGTGGATCTCTTAAGGAACTCACACCACTTTCCCATGTCCTTTTTTGGCTTTGCAGTGCTATTATTTACTTGCATCTTTGGCGAGTTGTCTTGGGCCACCCCGCCTTGGCTTTTTCCTTTGTTCTACAGTTTGGGGGCACCTTTCCCTTGCTTTGGATTTGCAGATCCAAAGTCTTGCTTCTTCTATTTAAACTTTTGCTCGACCTTGATGGCATATTGATATGCCATGCCGAGAGAGGACATGTTCAGTAATTCTATTTCTTCCTGGATGTACTTGTTCAGGCAACCATAGTATTTGAGTACCAAATACTGTTATGAATCCTTGATACCCAACTTTATGCGAAGGGTATGGAAAATATTTGTAAACTTTGGCATGTCTTGGTCCCTTCCCTGGTGCAGCGTGGTCCAATTTATGTATTGATCCTCATAGCTTCCGATAGGGTAGTACTACTCCTTGATGGCATCTCGAAATGAATTCCAAGTGGGTGCGACTGAAAATAGTGAGCCTGTACTTTCATCCTTCTGCTCGTAGTAGGTTTCCCATCAGTCCTTGAAGTGAGGGGCTTCTTTGAGAAGAGAAAAAATAATCTTTTCCTGACTGGAAAAATCATGAACAAAAAAATAACCCTCTAGCAGATTTAACCATTTATCGACGGCATTTGTGTCTATCTGACCCTCAAATATGGGGATTTCAAAATTAACTTGTACCTTAAACGGTGTGGCATTTCCAGAGTAGATGTTGGAATCCAATACGTCGCCCCTGGGTAGTTGCTGAAGGATCTAGGCAAAGTTTTCCATCATCGCATTCCTTTGTCGCTCAAGGGCTTCTTCGAGCAAGATTTTGATAGGATCTCTTACCCCTTCGTCTTTATTTTCATTTGCCATGGGAGGCCATCAGGATTTGCAAGGCTAGTCTTGCAAATGTTCAACCAGTTCAAGCCATAAATCCTTATATCCTGACCTCGTTGGAGACATGCAAAGAAAATAAAGAAGAAAAAGTAGACCACTCTGATACCACTGATCCGGATTTAAACAAGAATGCAACAAATTATAGAGATAACCATAAACACAGAGATGTAGTGGAAACAATACTTCATTTTATTAATGTAAAATACTGAAATATGCTTACAAACAGAAATGGAAATACACTAGCTAGGGCCATGGTAGCTTATCTCTGAGAAGAGATGTGGTGGCTACATGCCTCTGAACTGTACTTCAATGAATCTCAAGGGAATTTTTATTATTGAACAATAAGAACAAACACTAAACAACCAAAGCCCTAACTTGAGGAGATGTAACACCAAGAGTTTATGGGCCCCGTTGGGGTGAGTTGGACATCCAACTTCCCGGGATCGTGACTTGGTCATATTATCTCTGTTTGATGTGCATGATAGCCTGTTGGAAATATCTCTCCAAGGACTACGACGGAAAAGATGATTTTAGATAGAAAATTGTTGGCGGTAAATTTCCAAAAAAATGTCATTTAGGGCCTCAAAATGGCTCCAAAAGTTTAGGATTCGAAAAACTGCTAAAAATAGTCAATTGTGCTACAATTAAAGAAACTGAAAAATTGAAAGAAGCAATGGTGGGGGTCTAAGTGGAATTGGTGGGTGGCCACCAATATCCACTTGGATCAATGACTATCTAGAATAGGTATCCAATCCCATGGATTGATAAACTTCTAGACTAGATCAGGGGGGTAAATATTTTAGCAAGATTGACTTGAATTAAGGTTATCACCATATGCCTATCGAACCCTCCGATGTGTGGAAGAATTCCTTCAAATTCAAGGAGGGCCTTTTCTAATGGTTGGTCATGCCGTTCGGATTGAAGAACGCCCCTACAACCTTCATGAGACTAATGGACGACATCTTGCGACCTTCACTAATGCATTTGTGGTGGTGTATTGAGGTGACATCTTGATCTTTAGCTAGAGTTGGGAAGAGCACCTCCATCATATTTGACATGTCCTTAAAACCTTGTACCAACACAAGCTATGTTCTAACTTGGAGAAATGCACCTTTGGCCTCACCCAGGTTCAATATCCGGTGTACATCATTGTTGAGTAGGATGTACATGTGGACCCATCCAAGATACAATTCATTCGTGATTGGCCAGCCTCAACCACTCTAACAGAGCTCTGAAGCTTTTTGGGTCTTGCCAATTTATACCATAGTATCATGTTGGGGTTCTCTCATATCACTTGGACTTTAAGTCAAGTCACCAAGGGCAGACCGAAAGAAAAGTTTTTTTGGTCAGAAATCCAACAACAAGTGTTCTTCGAGTTTAAGAACCACCTCGGTTTTGCACCAATGCTCACATTACCAGACCTGCAACAACCATTTGAGATTGAGACAAATGCCTCTAACTATGCTATTGGTGCAGTTCTTGCTCACCATGGGCATCCAGTGGCTTACCATAGTGAGACACTTTCAGACACAGTCCAAAAGTAGCCCACTCACAACAAATAAATCTATTCCATTTTGCAGTCCTAACATCAATGGAAGAATTACATTATGGGGAAGGAAACAATCATCCACACAGATCACCCACCTCTATAGTTCATACAAACATAAGGGAAGTTGCAGAATGATTGCCATCAGAAATGGTCCACCTATTTGCAATAGTTCCATCTGAACATTAATATTAAGTATACGAAGGGTAGCACCAATAATGTTGTTGATTTCCTCAGCCAACCACCATCATGGCTCTGATCATTGTGCTTAACTCCTATGGGTACGAGACATTTGGATGGATACATCTTTATAAGAGCGATCCAGAATTCAGCAGCATACCAGACACTCCTAGAAGGGAAGAAAGTTTGAAATTTTCACCTTCTAGATACATTGTTATGCCATCTGGGACACATCTGTGTTCCTTCAAGTAAGTGTGCCAAGATGATCTGGGAGGTGCACTACAATCAGGTCATTCGACATTTTGCAGTAGAGAAAACAATGGTGGTATTGAAAAAGTGTTTTTATTGACTGAAACTTCGTCAAGATGTTGGGAAGTACATTAGATCCTGCATCGCCTGCACCATTGCCAAACCAACCATCAAGAAGAAATGCATGTATACTCCTGTACCTACTCCTAGCTGGCATTGGGAATCTATCTCCATGGATTACATGTCAGGCCTTCCTTCTACTAAGCATGACAATGATTGCATTTTCATGGTCGTCGACATATTCTCTAGGATGGCCATCATGGCATCCTAGAAGAAGTGTATCATAATGGAGGCCACTGCTAAGCTCTTTTTTAAGCGAGTATGGATACACTTTGGGATCCCACAGTCCATTGTCTTAGAACGAGACACCAGATTCCTAAGTGCATTTTTTTCAAGTCTCTGGTCGATGATGGATACAAAACTTACTAAGTCCACGACTTTCCATCCCCAAACTGATGGCCAAACAGAGGCTTTCAATAGGATGATCGTACATATACAACTTGAAGCATCCACATAGGTGGCATGAAAGTCTCCCTTATGTCCAACACAACTACAACAGAGCTCTCCATAGTTCAACAAGCCACAACCCCTTTCAGGTAGGGCTGGGATTTCATCCATTATGCCCCATTGATGTGGCCATACCATTTTCAGCCACTTAGGTAGATTCGGCTCATGTTCATTCTAAGGCTAAAAGGGCTAACAACTTCATTGAGTGCATTCAACACATCCGCCAGCAGGCCCATGATATATTGGACAGAGCCAATTCTAAGTACATGCAGCGCCATGATCAACATCAAGTGCCGCACAAGTTCTAGGTGGGTGATAAAGTTGGGATACATTTGCAGAAGGATCGCGTTGTTGGACCCTACTGTAAGCTTCACCTTATCTGATATGGGCCATACACCATCACCAAGTTCATCAGTGACAAGGCCTTCGAGCTCAGCATCCCACAGTTCCTTGGTATGCATCCAATGTTCAATGTAGTTTGCCTTTGGCCATACTTTCCACCATTGTTGGACACATCTGACATTGCAAAACAACTCACACCAACAAAACTCAACCTAGACAACATGGAACATGCCATAACTAATCAGATCATGGAAATAGAGATCAATAACACTTGCCAATAGAGGATACAACTATATCGAGTTGTCAAAGTAGGCCAACTCCTTCACCAGGCCAAGTGGTTCACCAGGGACCAAGTTCAACAGAAATTTCCTCACCTTATCAAGGCTCTGCATGTAATGGGGGCCATTGCTTCCTAAGGGAGGAGGAATGATCTAGATGGATATTGGTGCCCCCCCGCCTATTCCACCTAGACCCCCCAGTCAGTTTCATCAGCTTCCTTGTTCATTTCAACATTTACTATTTTAAACATTTTTTTGGGTTCTTAACTTTCAGAGTAGCATTAACCCCCTAAAATTCTCTGCATAAAATTCCGTGAA
>APFE030166286.1:184118-215827 GCA_000404065.3 Pinus taeda | reverse complement strand
TTTTTTTTTTAATTTCAGCCTTTTATTATCTCCATCAATTAATTTTTTTTAGCTAGGAAGCCAAAATACTTCCCAAGCCTATTCAATTCCCTACTCCATGTATCTCGTATATTTTTGTATGTTGCCAACGAAAACAATCCAAGGTAACCACCTTTTAGAATACACATCTGTATAAAGTGTGTTATCTTAAGATTGCATTTACTAGTTTGAACACCATGTGGCATCTTCCTAGGTTATAAATGTCATAACCTTATATACCCACATCACCTATTAAGGAAAGCCCTTCTTATTACTTATTTCACAATCCACCAAAATTATTTTTATTCTTAATATGTAGGATTATGCCTTCCCTTGCTCGTTTGTTTTATTTTACTATGGAATACTTAGTAAAGAGGTAAATTTTATTCTTTTAAGTATCAATTGCTACATTACTAAATATCTACATAGTCAAATACCCGTGCATTACATAGAGATACGGCTTTACTTCACCTTTCCCACACCTTCACTTGAAATACTTTTGGGGCATGTACTATGAATGTAACACATTCATTTGTCTTCACCACACCCTCCATATGTAAAAAAAAAAAGGTACACTCCCTTTCTATATACTGTATGCATAGGATGCTTTTCACCTTAGGCTTTTGTGTTTTGTGTGGTGGAAGGAGCAAGAACTTCCACTCCTTTATAAGATAGCGATAAAATGGCTTTAACTGAACTTGAAAATATTTTAACCAACATGTTTTGGTCAAAATTTATAAATATAGTTTTAGAATTAAACTTGAAATATAAAATACATTAAAAATAAGCAAATGGTTAAAGGATAAATTTTGGATCACGCTCTTTTATGTGAGGCTTTTGATCCCAAAAATTTATTAGTGTAGAAGATGGAAGCATATATGCTCTACACTTTTTTTAAGGTCTAATAATCTTTTATTTATGAGATTATTTTCGATTGGAATGTCTTAATCAATCTCTCCATGTATGCTTATTTCACTATGATAAGGTATATTTTGTTTTCCTTTGATGTTCATGTTTTTTTGATGAGGTGGGTCTTACCACTTTTAGACTAAGTGATTTTGTTTCTCTCTTATAGAAGGTTTTATCCTTTTACCATAAGTAGGGAATATTATCAATCATAGCTTCACATCCATCATGAGGTGTTACCTTCCATTCTACATCATTAGGGTAATCAACGATAATGGAAAACATGTCTTAAAGAAAAATTTTGATTTGCATGAAAGTTTTCCCGTGTAACAATCACAATGAGCATGGTTTTACTAGATTATGCCGTTATACTACACTTTTCAACTAAATCTTTAGAAATCAAATTAATAAAATAGAAAGCCATCAACAAAGAATTTTTCTTCTGAATCATTACTTGGACATTAACTTGGAATAGTTGTTGAAAATAATACTGAGGGGGGGGTGAATCAGTATTATCTAGTCCTTTTAACAATTCTTCCTTATTTATACTTTGAATTATTTTTGCATATCAGTACCATAAAACAATGAGCAATGAACAAGAAAAACAGACAGTCACATCAAAGAACACCAGATATAAGGTGGAAACCCAATGTGGGTGAAAACCACCTGCTGCAATATGTCTCTATCTTCTTCAAATTAGAAACTCCTTTTACAATGGTCTTGTACTGGTGCAGTCCTTTACCAGTACGCAGGCTGCAACCTGCAGAGAGCTACAACTCTCTCTCGTTTTCCAGTCTCTCCTGGAAGGGAGCTACAACCCCCTACTTCTTTTCTTTCAAGGATCACTTTTCATAAATTTTCAAACTGGATCCATAAATACCAAATGATCATCAAGTACTAGTAAGTCACCCAGATAACCAGATCCACAATAACAGAAAACTAAACCGATAACACCTTCTGTGGCGTCTCCTGCGACACCTCCTGCGGCGTCTCCTGTGGTGCCTCCTGCGGCGTCTCCTATGGTGCCTCCTGCACCGTCTCCTGCGGCGCCTCCTGCGCCGTCTCCTGCGGCGCCTCCGCACTTCCGCAGTTGCAGCACTCGAGAGATCACCCTTCACAGATTCGCTTTCCACTTCACTTTCATATAAATCGAGCTTTTGAAACAATAACCCAATATTTCAGATCTTTAGATATTCAACCCAAAAGCATACACAAGCCAAATGATCTCCTTTGCTTTATATAGGCAAGCTCTTCCTCAAATCATGGACCAATACCACGGGCCAAAACCATAACAAACCAATACCATCAACTCAATACTAGGGATCAACACGTCTGTCGAGATGCCATGGTCCAAAAACCATAGGTTCAAATTCCAAGGACTAACTACCATGGACCAAAGGTAAGTTTTCCCACATGAAATAAACTTTTCTCTGCATAAAATTCCGTGAACTTTTCTCCACATGAAATAAACTTTTATAAACTTTTCTCTGCATAAAATTCCGTGAACTTTTCTCCTGCGTACTTCTTAATTCTCATCATATTGAGAGCCATGCCATGGGTGTTGCCATCAAGTACAACATCTGTAACATATAACCATACCAGAAACATAATGCCAACAATGTTATGTGGTAAAGATGAAGACATTGGATCTATTTTGTGTTATGAAGTTAAAGGAATTGGCTATGTGTTATATGGTGAAGGCACTGGCTCAATGATATATGGTGAGGCCCAAAGGAAATTGGCTCTATGATGAGGCTCGAAGGAAATTGGCTTTGTGTTATATGTTAATGCCCCGAAGGCATTAACTCTGTGTTATATGGTGAGGCTCGAAGGCATTGACTCTATGTTATATGGTGAAGGCATTGGCTATGTGATATATGGTGAGGCCTAAAGGAAACTGGCTCTATGGTGAGGCCTAAAGGCGTTTGGCTCTATGTTATATGGTGAAGGCATATTAGTTTTGGTCATGCATTTGAATCTAGTCATCACCCTGTCACTAAATGACAAATATGTTGTTAATGCTTAACATGAATACGTAAGACAATAGAAGAATTGGTTTTGACTATGATTTATTTAGGAGAGGTCATAGATTCGAGTTTGGTGGGGCTTTCTAGAAATTAATTTTTCCCTCAAAATTTTATTTTATTGAACTTTTGGACAAATTGATCAAGTGCATTTTATAGAATGTGCACAAAAAAAAGTACATTTTGTAGGTAGTGGACCAGAAAGGTGCAGTTTGTAGAATAGTTAATTTTTATAATGTTTTTATAGGATAATTTAAGGGCAATTTGATTTTTCGAAAAAGGGGGAAATGGATTGTATTTAATTTTGATATATATGAGGGACATCACAATTCATGAGGATAGGTTTTGAAGGAAAAGAAGTTGGATTTATTTCATTACTTTCAAAATGTTATGGGCCATATGAGCAAGTTGAGTGTTCATAGAAGAAATGAAGGATGAGATATTGTTTATGTTTGAAGAACTAGTTGAAGCTGCATCGGTATGATCATATTTGAAAGAAGTGTGTTTTATTGATATTGCGGATCTAGTTTGAAATATTGTGAAAAGTGCATTCACAATAGTTTGGAGAAGGAGGTGGGCACCTCCATTAAGTCAGAGACTGATATAAGTCAATTCTTTCATATTTTCGAGGATGGTGCCTAAATCAAGTTATAGACTACAACAAGTTAGTGTTTGCAAATTCTATTTTGGGGGTTAGTGCCTCTAGTAGGTCGATGCCTCCAAATATATTTTTGGGGGTTGGTTCCTCCAGCAGGATGGTGGCTACAAATTGATGTAATCAAAGATTGAAGAAGATAAAAAGATTTATGGTTTTCTCTCCCAAGGGTTTCCACGAAACATGGTTTTTTCTTTTGTTGATGTGATGATGATTATTATTATGATTTTTCATGTTTTCGGTAATTAATAAATTGTAAAATTGTTTAATTTTGTACAATTGGTTGCTACACTAATTCACCCATCCCCCCTTCTCAGTGTGATCATTATTATAACAACTTAAAGGGATACCACTCAAGAGGTAAGTGGATCATGATATCAAGTTATTGCTAGACTCTCCATTTCCAAACATTGGGTTTTACAAGTAGCCTATTATAGAAGTGAGGTGAAGAAATATTTGTCACTGGATACTACAATAGGGTGTTATTTGATCGAGTAAATCACCATGTGGGTCACCCATAATCATTGTGCCAAATAATGATGAGACTTGGTGAATGTGTATATATTATAGGGTGTTGAAAAAAATTATGCTTAAGAATAGGAACCCCTACCTAGAATAGATGATCTATTTGATCAGTTGCAACAAGAGAAATACTTCTCCAAGCTAGAATTAAAGAATGGATATTGATGAGATTTGGTATTGCAACAAGAATGTTGCAACTCCTAGGGCTACCAACTTTAATTTATCAATGTGAGAATCATAGAAACTTAAGAGGTGATAATGTTATATACTTAGTAATCTAAGCTCTACTAAAGGTTCTTTGAGGGAGTGAACCAAATGAAGGTGTACAAAGACCATTATACAAACCAAATCTAGATTTTGCAAGAATGAAAGAATGTTGCAGAAAGAAAACCCTAATCTTGTTACAAGAAAGGAAATGTTTCATGAAAGTAAAGTCTAAGATACTTTCAAGAAATTGAAATGTTTCATAAAATTAAATGTTAATCTACTTACAGGAAATGTGAATGCTAATCTACTGTTAGGAAATGTAAATGAGAATCTAGTTGCAGAAATGGAAACCCTAACCTATTGCAGGAAATAAAAGACAAGGAAAGAAAACTTATTATAATTGAATAAATTAAAGATCATGAATAACTCTAAATCATTGCATTCAAGAGATATTAGATTCTCGTAAAAAAGTTCATTAAGAATTTTCGAAAGTAATCATGTAAGCTATCCTTGTACCATTCAATTCATGAACTTTTTTACCAACCCTAATTACATAAATGTATTATAGTGGTGAAAAGACAAATCCTAAGTGATCCCTAGTCTTCCTCAAACTTAGTTTCATAGCCAAAGAGTCATCGTATAAGATAATATTTTAAAAATCAAGCTCAAATGGTAGTATGGTCAAGTTTGAAGGGTCTGTGTGTAGTGTTATAGGATCAAGACATAGTGCTACAAGATTCACCTATTTTTCTCTTGGAACAAGTTTGAGAGCACTCTATGGGCTTGGAAGGTGTTATAAAAGTAAGAAAATATGGTTTGATAGGAAAAGGGTGTATGAGGTCCCTGTCAAGGCTAGTGATCCTCGAGAGCCCATCTTGCATAAGGAGAGAAACAAAAGATGGCCCCTAACGAATTTGAAATGAACTCTTTATAGAAATTGTGCTTGGGGAAGTTGTTGGTTTGATGGGCCTTGGCCCAGGTTCAACATTATTCAGCTAAGAAAATCCCTACACTACTAGCCCTTTCGGCATCATCCCACGAAGTGCGGACCAAAGTCTCACCCGAAGAATTATGGGGGATACAAGAACCAAGTTTCCGCACCCTGAGATGGTTGTGATTTCGATCTATAATTCCTGATCCTGCCTTTGTGCAGATTGATAAGCTTTAGGGCTTATCAATGTTCCTTCTCTTCCATCCTTCAGTACCTCCGCAAAGTTACCCAAATGAACTTCACGCAACCCTAACCCGAGGTCCAGGCACTTATACGCCTCTGTGGCTACGTTATTATATAAGTTGCCAAGTTATCTTAAGTGTTATATAATCTACCATGCATTTACAGTTATCTTTCTGTAATCCTATATTCTTGCTTGCGTTCAATTAACCGATATAATCAAACACATTCGTTGATTAAATAAGCATTATAATGTAAACCCACATCGTATCATAATATAATAAGATGCATTAAACATAGACAAAATATGCAGTGATTTGCAGAATACTTCTCTTTATTGATATCTCAAGTTCAGTACAAACTCAATCCACCCTGCACACACAAATGCAGGCGTTTGCGCACTCAGCTACAGACTTCCACCCTAGGCCTTTGCACACTCAACTGTAGATCCTCTACCTATTCTAAGACCCGAAAATACTTAGAACTTATTACCCAAAACTCTTCTTACTACTACTATCTCCCTTAGACTCTTCTAAGACTCCCTTTTTATACAATCCCATGGTCCCCGAACCATGGGTAGATCTTTACAGCCGACATGAGACTTTACAAAACAAGGGCAGACAACCCTTTGACATCTTCACACTTCGTGACCATAAAATGCGGAGACTTTAGATATTTATTTCAAAATTTGGGCCTTCTGCCCCAAAACACGGGCTTTTAGCCCCAAAACGGGCTCTTGGGAGAACCCTTTTCCAATAGGCCCCTAACAAACATGGTGACTCACCCTCGAGTCACTTTGTAGGCACGGAGATCTTCACATGCAGACCCCCCAACTCGACCTATATGACTGCTACCTCATCGATGCGCTGTGCAACTGCCTACTTTATTTCCTTGACCAACTACTCCATTGCTAGCCCTGCACTGTTAGCTTGAAGCTTCTGCTGAGTCTCCTGCAGACTAGCTAGCTTGCTTTCAATGGAGGTCAAGATCAAGTAGGCCTTGTTTAGGCAAGGCTTCAAGCTTGCCTTAAGCACTGTCTCTTTGTTCTGAGCTGCATCTACCTACTCCTTCAATGCCTTGGCCTCCTGCAACTTCGTGAGTCTCTGTGTGACGACAATAGTACGCGTTGTCCCTTTTACCTCATCGTAGCATTGTTGTAGCTATCATACCTCTATGTCCAGCCTCTACACAGTAGGGTCTTCTTGTAGGCTAGTTAGTACTTCGAATGTTTGTTCAAAAAGCATTGTGTTGTCCACCACTACACTTTTTATTGCCACTATTGCCTCTGTTATAGTAGTCATGTGTTGCTCCTTGACTACCAGCGAAGTCGAAGGCTGGGCCCTTAGTTCTAATTCTGTAATTTGGAGGTTTAGATCTAACTAAACCTTTGCTAATTTTATGCAGGTGTCGTGCATCCCCATAGAGAGTTTGAGAATGTGTACATCTACCTGGTCATCTGCAAGAATGGACAACTCCAGGACCATTTGGCATACTTCCTCCATGAACTAGCCTATGCACTTGTTCTTATTGGTCATGTCATTTGTATTGGCGATGGAAGAATCTCATTGTATGGCCATCTGAGCATTGTTAATGTTCTGCTCGCTGATCACCTGTAAAGCGCATTGTTCACGGGCCCTTAGTTCTACAATTACCCCATCCTGCAGCAGGTGGAGTGCCCTTCTAAGAAGCACTGCCAAGTTCAGCCCTACTCCCTTGAGTGTGCTAATAGCGGGCCTGTTAGTTTCGGTCTCTGTCTTTAATGCTCCATCTGGTAGGATTATTGCTCGAGAGTCCTTCGTATGTATCATCCCGACGGCTTTTGAAGTACCGATGGCCAAACTAGTGGATGTCACACCGGTTTGTGATGCCCAAATCTAGAGCTCTCGTAGATTCGCCTGAATAGCCCCTAATGCCTAATGCTGCTACTACTCAAACTGCTACAACAGTTCCATGGTGGCATCCTGCATTGTATCTCCAGTGTCATTCAGATCCGCCTCTGTTAGGGTGATCGGGTCCATTGACGTCTTGCCGGCCTTAGACTTCTTCCATGGCCCTACTTTTTTGTGTCCCCTTGGACACTTGATACGAAACAGAGGTGTGTGTGGGTCCACTCCTCCTTACTCTATCTGATCATCCTCTTCTTCCTCTTCTTCTGGGGAGGGTGACTTCTCTTTGTCAGAGCCATGCTCCTCTCCTCCTGTCTATCTGCGTATCTCTTATGTGGCAGTGCCATCTACTTTAGCCTTATCCTCAGCCTCCTTTCTCCTTTTATCAGCCAGTTTCTCCATCTTGAGCTTCGCTTCATCCTTCTTCTGCTGTGTGGATGTCTTGCTGGATCCCGTCATTAAGTCTAAGGAAGTGTGCCATTCTGTAGGCCAACTATCAATGACCAATTGAATCACATCATTTGTCACCAAGTACGACACGTCATGCCACTTCTAATGGCGGTCCTTCCGCACCCTTATGGATACATGGTGGAAATCAACCTTAAATTCTGTGTATGGTTGCAATTTATCAAAGACAGTAGGTAACAACCACAACTTATGGTTGATGGCCATGTGCACATTCATCTCCATCAAGATCCAAAAGATCTTGGTGTCCTTGATTCACTGAGGATCCTTAGTCACCCATAGCGAAGCGTACTTTGTGGCCTTAGGTAGGTCTGGCTCGATTGAGGAAAATTAGCTATCTTTGCATAGCTCCCAGGCTACCAGCACGATGGATAGAAAGAGCCATGCATAGTGGAAGGTCTTGCTGAGATCCTCTACCTCGCGGCAGTTCACTAGGAACTCATTGTAGAGGTAGCGTGCCCAATTAAACTGAACTCCCTCCGTGCATTGGGCCACTAGAGCTATGACGGGCGTTGATGCTTCATTGGAGCATGTTTCAGGGAAAACTAGTGTCTTGTCGAATGACTAACCCTCTAGGTTTGGAAGCTACCCTAGAAACAATAGCTTAAAGTAATTCAACGATTTCTTCTATGTGCAATAGATAAGAGAAAGATAAAGGAACCAACCTAGAACTTCCGCTTAATCCCTTGCTTGATCTTTCTCCCCCTTGACAGAGCTTGCAACTCCTCTGTGTACTTAACCTGCTTGGAGAGTACCTGCACAAGTACAACAACAAAGAACCGTTAAAGCATCGTGATCTATTACAACATAAACATTACAGAATTAGATATATAATGAACAAATGATAACATTCACAATTACACAATCATATGGAAGAAAACTTGACGAACTTTATTAAAAAGAAGGGAGAATTAAAACTCAATTGTCTGATCCAGCATCATCCTCCCAGCGTCAATCCTTCTTCACCTCATGAAATAGCAAGATCACACCAACAATACAATGCTCTTTCCTCAATTACAAACTATCACCACTTCCTTGTAATTCACAATATTCCAACCTCTAGATCTCTTAGATGAGGGATCCATTTATAGATGTGTGCAAAGGTGTGAGTCATCTCTGGGGTTTTGATTAGTGTCATTTCACTTGTTACAATTGGTTCCACTTAGAGATTTCTTGGATCTCTTACTCATCCCTGGGCGAATTCAAAGAGGCAAGTGGCATAGGAGAAGTTTCTAGAAGATTCCATGAGCTACCACCTAGCAAACTATCTCAGAAATTTGTCCATCCTTGCTCATCACACCTTATATAAGGCCTAATCAGTAGACATCGCACCTGGGTAGTGTACCATTGAGTATGCATCGCACCCTGCCAGTGGAGTAGTGAGTATGGTTCAGTTTAGGCCAATTTTGGGTAGTTTCTCAGGTGGAACTTTTGGGGGAATGATGTAATCAGATGACTAAGCTCTTTTAGGGTATGAAACAACTCTTTTAGGGGTCAAAGAGCCCTAGTTTATCGACATATAAGTTTGGGGTTGATGTGCCCAAATATGTCCATAACAGTTGCCCCCTAAAGCATGAAGTCGTAAATTTTGATGTCAGGTGAAATGCTTTATCATGAGGATCTGAGGTTTCGAACTGGAAGGTGACTTGCATAAGTTACAATACAATACATCATCATAATATAATTTTCATGATCTAGCTGAGGTAGGAATTCCCATGCTCAGCTTTATAAATTCATTTCATGTACATAGATCAGATAGTCATCTGTAGATGCAAACTGGTGATTCTTCAGATGTAGAGTCATCATCCATGGTTCAGATGACCATCTGTGTAGCGCCTTTGTACATTTTATGTTTGTATATCCCTGAATATATCGCATCCCAGATGGATGAAACTATATCCAGGGTCTTCAAACTTGTTCAATCTTCGCCCAATGTACAAGTCAATCCATGTGAAGAGATGTTCTGAAGTCGAACATGGAAAGAAATTGCCTGATTACCAACCAATAATGTGAGCTGTTAACAGACTCGAGAGGAATCACCGATAATGATAATGACCCTCAAGGTACTACAGTACAATTCACGTGATGTGAATATATGATCCGATGTCGAACACCATGCAAAATCTTTCGGTTGAAGGCCACTGATGTGAACCTGTCGCCCAAAGTGAGAAACTTGCCATTGATGCATGCAAGCTTCAAAGCACTGAAAGAGGTGTTTCTAAGTCAACTTCTTGGATAATGAGTTGATGTTGACAAGAAGTGACCCGTTGTAGGAGGGCGTTAATGTATCCCACATCTATAACACGAAACAAAGCAAATGATTTCTAGAGGTGAAAACGGACTGATGACACAAGGTTCAGGAATGGCAGTCATGAAAAAATGAAGGTTGGAGGTATTGCAGTGGATGAGACATTAACTGGATTGTGGTTTCTCAACTGAATGACTTCTCTTGAACATGTTGGCAACACTGAGATGGATTGGTAGTGTTAACCCCAAAAGATGGATGGTGTGAAAGACCAATGGTGAGATGACCGGTGAATGGAATAACCCAACCTGACTCAATCATGGCGATGGAGTGAAAGTGTCATGTTTAAGAGCAACTTGTTACCATAAATTATTCAAGTTTTCTCCCTTTTTCCCTAGTCATAGCTGACTAGTACCTCTTTATTTTTGTCAAGCTTGAGGAGGATAACATATGCTTGTTCTATAACTTGCCCTTCGGGCAAACCTGTCGCTATGTTTCAACGAGTATAGCGACAGTGAAACTCAATCTTGTCTATAATGGACAAGTTTGTCGCTATTGTTTTAACGAGTTTAACGACAAGGACAACTCGATCCTTTTCATGTTTAGAGAGTTTGAAAAGGGGAAAAAAGAAAACTCCAGAAGTTCTTTTTCGTAAAATAATCCATTAGGTTTGAAAAAGGATAAAATAATACAAAAGGGATGACTTTTCTAATCACTTTAATGAGCTGAAAAAGATAAGCGCTCAAACTTTTTCGTAAGATAATTCCTTGCATCCCAAAAAGTATAAAATCATATAGGAGGGATGACATTTCCAACCACTTTAACGAGATGAAAAGGCCAATCGCTCAACAATCTTTTCATAATTAATGAGTCTGAAAAGGGTTTAAAGGAGACTCGTTTTTTGAGGAACGAGTGGTGTCTAGGATAGCAACTAGTTCTAGTGAATTTGGAACTTCTCAAAACATGGTGAATTCTATGAAGAGGTTGGCTAATAAGACCACTCATCACAATTGTTCCTTAAAAAGGGTAAAACAACCAAGTGAGAGCATATGATCAGCCGAAGGGATGGAGGTGATGAGAGGTACACAACCAAGGCTCAAAAGGCTGATAGAATGGCAATCACAAAGGTTATTTAGTTGAAGGTGGGTTCATTTTTTGACAAGCTTGAACCATGGGGGAACTATGCTTGGATTCGGTTTCATTTTTCCACAAGCTTGAAATGAACAAACTATGCTTGGATGCAGTTTTTATTTTTTATAAAAGCTTGAAATGACAAAACTAAAAATTGAAAAAATGGCAAAACTAAAAATTGAAAGTGAAATTGAAAAATGGTTTGCATGCCCCCAACATGATGAAAAGGAGAGTCTCCTGTAACCAGATGGAAATCGCTGTAGTGAAGCAGGACGACTTTATCTAGAATAGACAAAGGTGAATGGTGCGACAAACCAATATGACAAACCAATCACATAACCTACAAGGAAACTTATCTTTACAGCTGGGTGTGTCCAGAATAGACAAGGGTGCATGCCCCCAAGCTTCATTACATTCACCAGATTACTCCTGGCTATCAGGTGGATGGAATGAAGGTTTAAGTGATACCACTGATGTAAATGGACCATTTAGGGATGATGATTGGCTTGGAGCTATGCTTAGACCAGGAAATGAAAGCTGGTCAATGGTGACAATTTTGCCTTCGTGTGGGAAACACATCACTCAAAAGAGTGTTGAAACAATAGCTTCCATGTTATAAACATAGTCACGTCCAAGGAGTAAATTGTAATCTAATGTTCCTCGGACTACCATCATGTTTAGATGAATGATTTTCCCTCCCAAAGTGAACGGTAACTTAGGAAGGATCCCTAACGGTCGACTGGTTCTTTTGTTAAAACCTAATAGATATTGTGTAATAGGCATAAGCGATGGCAAACCAAGTGCTTTCCAAGCAGTTGAGGAAAGGATACTCACTAATGCACCTTCATCTATGATAGTGCCAGATACAATCACTTTACAAACTGGTACTATGATCTGGAAAGGCACATAAGAAGGAAGGTGAGATCCTACCAGTCGATTCCATTCAAAGGAAGTGACTAGACTACTTGGAGGGGGTACCTTAGAAACGGGAGAATTAACCCCTTGAGTTATGAGAAGTGGAGGATTTTCCTCCTGTCCTGATGGAACAGGTGGATTGCCCCCAAGCTCATTTGAATCTGAGGTAACAAAAAGAACTTGAGTGGTATCATTTTCACTCTCTTCGGCAAAGGTACGATTAGATGAAGGTGAGATTGGGTTAATTGTTACCTCAACCTGTTGATTTGGATCAGGTATAGACTCATAGGATTCACTTTCAGAGAGAGTGGTTTCGACCAACAGTTGATTTTGGTCAATCAATTTATCGATTTAGGGAGAGTTTCCTATAACTAGATCGAAGTCACTGTGGTGAAGCAAGACTGTTATCCAACACTTTTTTGGCTTCATGCAAAAAAGGACACTAGTGAAAGGATTGATTACCTTCACATAACCTACATGGAATCGTGACCTTTCCCTTCTGTCCATGAACTTTACTATCACTAGTTGATGGTGTGTTATCAACATGATCTCCAGAGGTTGATGACACAGGATGGTGTAACGGGAGGACCATTCTTTCAAGATCCGAGGAAAATAAGGAAAATTTCGATGAAAATGGTCTCCCGCACAAATTATGCATGGATATTTGACTTTTTGAGTCTTAAAGGACAGATTTTCATCAGATGTTGCATTCAGAGCAATAGTTGCCTTGTTTCCCCCTTGCTAAATTGGCTTCTTCTTCTTCTTCCTCCCTTTCTTGTTCTTCTTAGCCACCTGGTTTCTAATACCAATACTTTAACCAAGCGAAGAGGAAGAAGTGGAGGAAGAAAGAAACAAGGAAGAAGGCAAAGGGTCAACTTTAGGATCAATTGGAGGTTGATTTTGTCTAGTTGGAGGTGTACTTGATTTCAGAGATGTCTCTACATTTTGAACTGAAGAGGTTGAAAACAGCCATACTGGCAAGCCAATGGTAAGTCCCAGAAGGGATAATGTTTCCATATAAGGAGCATCAATATTTCTGAAAGAAGGAAAAGGACTAGGATTCCCATAAATAGGGATTCCTTGATTAGTGGACTCCGAATTTGTCGCCATATGTCTCAACCTAAGATCAACTTAAGGAATAGGGATGTTATTCACAGTTAATTAATTTTAAAGATGCTTTGACACAATTTTTCTTTTTAGTTTTTAAGAGTCAAGAAAAAGATAAAGATGACTATAGTCTCCTTTGATTTTTAATGAGCGTGAAGTGACAAGTGCTCAGATGGACCTTTTCTTTTAAAGAGTCGAAAACGAACGAAAGTGACTACTCTGGAAAATCTAGATAGAAGGATTACCAAACCAATCACAAAACTGCAATATACACCTTGGTGATAAATTAAAGAGAAATTACCAAGGACTTATGTATGGCAGTCAATCTTCCCGAATGTTGTGTTTAGTGCATTGTGATCAATAAGGTGACAACCTCGGCTTCCTATGGATAAAGGATATAAGCCTATTATGGTCTCCCAATATATAGCGAAGGTATGGGGAGCACGAGTCCATGTTAGCACTTGTCATATCAAGGAGGAGGAATCAACCAACCTTCAATGAAAATGATAGTTACTAGTTTTAATGACGCTGGAACACATCTCTAGCCTAGACCTCTAGATGTGTTGTGTTAAGTTCCAGAGTATTGTTAGGTTCATTGAAATTTATTTTAGAGTTGATCTTGTTTAAATTTTTCCTTTCAATGGTTCACCACGTGATGTTTATTTGGAATTCCTAAAATGCAATCTACAATGATAAACAATCTTTGTTTATTTTGAGCAATGAAAATCCTAGCTACTAGGGAAAAAAGATTACAATTCTTTCAAACAAAGAGCAAAGAGCACACATTAGTGCATTTTCCTAAATAATTTTTTGCACACAAACTAAAAATGCTAAATGCAAATGCATGTATTTTTTTTCATTCCCCTTCATGTGAAAAATGCCGAAAAGGAAAACTAAATGTAGCAAGGATCTGAAATATTTTACTCAAAGCAACATTTTCGAAAATTTTCTTTTTTCAAAATAGAAAGGAAGACTAAACAACACTTTTCAAATTTGAATAAAAAATGCTTTTGAAACTTCAAACAAATCAAAAAAAATACATGACAAAAAGTTCAACCGACTATTCAAGGAAGGAAGAATCCACGACACTTCTATTTCGACAAAAAATGACAATTACGACACTTTTTGTACCCAAGCGACAAATCGATTTAAGAAACTTTTCGACAAAGGATTGTAAATGATGAACAAATACATGAAAACATTCACTAATCCTAAACTAATGGAGGCTGATCTATGTGATGAAAGTAGGCTTCAGTAATGAGGCACTGTTCAAGCAGCAAAAACAACTAAACAAAACTGAAAACAAAGTCAAAAACCCCCAATTTCTAGAATGGAAAATGGCTCAGTCAATCATCACTCCTAGGCTTCATAGAAACAGGGATGTATTGCACTTTACACACTTGGGAGGTGCAATGCATACTGGGTTACAGTGACAGACAGTGCGATGGGCCAGGGAGCGCAACTGAAATGGCTTTTGGCTCAGATGTGCACCTATTTTCAGTGGGTTAAGTTGAGCTTTGATGGACAATAAAGAGAAAAGTATTAAGGAATGTCTTGAGAGGTTACTGAGCTACCAAAAGGGCATCTATAATGCTTGTAATTCAAATGTTTAATTTATAAACTAAACTAGATATTGACTGAAGCAACATTCATCTACTATGCAATTGCAGAGCAAGAGCAGTTCGAAGGCTAACTGACTGACTTCAGGCTCTGTCTATAGTTTATAAAACAAACAATAACAACAAACAAATATCTGTTCTTCCCCAGTGGAGTCGCTAATTTGTTTCGGGGGAAACTAGTGTCTTGTCGAACGACTAG
Organism: Pinus taeda; assembly: GCA_000404065.3. Taxonomy (NCBI): domain Eukaryota; kingdom Viridiplantae; phylum Streptophyta; class Pinopsida; order Pinales; family Pinaceae; genus Pinus; species Pinus taeda. Next base: position 200,757 of record APFE030166286.1, on the reverse strand, counting down.
CCCTCTAGGTTTGGCAGCTACCCTAGAAACAATAACTTAAAGTAATTCAACAATTTCTTCTATGTGCAACACATAAGAGAAAGATAAAGGAACCAACCTAAAACTTCTGCTTAATCCCTTGCTTGATATTTCTCCCCCTTGACAGAGCTTGCAACTCCTCTCTGTACTTAACCTGCTTGGAGGGTACTTGTACAAGTACAATAACAAAGAACCGTTAAAGCATCGTGATCTATTACAACATAAACATTACAGAATTAGATATATAATGAACAAATGATAGCATTTACAAATGATAACATTCACAATTACACAATCATATGGAAGAAAACTTGAAGAACTTTATTAAAAAGAAGGGAGAATTACAACTCAATTGTCTGATCTAGCATCATCCTCCCAGTGTCAATCCATCTTCACCTCATGAAATAGCAAGATCACACCAACAATACAATGCTCTTTCCTCAATTACAAACTATCAACACTTCCTTGTAATTCACAATATTCCAGCCTCTAGATCTCTTAGATGAGGGATCCATTTATAGATGTGTGCAAAGGTGCGAGTCATCTCTGGGGTTTTGATTAGTGTCATTTCACTTGTTACAATTGGTTCCACTTAGAGATTTCTTGGATCTCTTACTCATCCCTGGGCGAATTCAAAGAGGCAAGTGGCATAGGAGAAGTTTCTAGAATATTCCATGAGCTACCACCTAGCAAACTATCTCGAACATTTGTCCATCCTCGCTCATCACACCTTATAGAAGGCCCAATCAGTAGACATCGCACCTGGGTAGTGTACCATTCAGTATGCATCGCACCCTGCCAGTGGAGTAGTGAGTATGGTTTAGTTTAGGCCATTTCTGGGTAGTTTCTCAGGTGGAACTTTTGGGGGAATGATGTAATCAGATGACTAAGCTCTTTTAGGGTAGGAAACAACTCTTTTAGGGGTCAAAGAGCCCTAGTTTATAGACATATAAGTTTGGGGTTGATGTGCCCAAATATGTCTATAACAGAGTGACACTTCTGCATGACCTTCCTCGCCAATATTTGTGTGGCAAATTTGACCGCAGGGTCAGAAATACTTGTAATCACATAGCCGCACAACTTCTTTACTAATCCAAACTTCTTCTTCATGGCCTCCACAAGGGCTAGTTCACTTGCCTTTCCACCAAATATCATAGCTGGATTCTCCTCTGAATATGGAAGTCTCTTGATCCTATAGATCAGTCGATCAATAATGTGTATTGGCTCCCCTAGCGATAGACACCCATCAAGTACCAAACACATCAGCTGCTTGAATACCAACAAGGTAATGGGTGTGTGATTGTAGTGTGACACCCATAGCAGGTTGAGTAGGCTTGCCTTATCCATGCCTTTGAGCCACTTCCATAATTCCAACACAGTCATCCCGATGGTCTTATGGAGGACGTGGTGCATCAGCTGGTTTGTCGCCAAGTGAGGGAATCGTTCGGTGTCAGCAAAGTCCCAGCCCTCCAATTTCAACATTGGAATCTACCCCAAGTGCAGTCCTTCAAAAACAATCTTGTCTGGCAGTAGAGGTTTGTACAAGGTGACCTTGATCTCGTCAATGTCCTTAGGCACCTTGGCCTTGCCCCTACATGGAGGGATGTACTCAGGCAATTTAGTAATGGGGTCAGACCCCTCAACTTCAACATCCTTCATTTCTATCCTAAGATCCTCACCATCCATTGGGATATCCTCAATTTCTTCCTCCTTTGGTTCTAGGTTAATGGTTTCCACCTTTTCTTGAGTGATGGCCTTATCCTTCAGCAGGTTTCTCCTAGGTGATGTGCACACCGGTGGTGTCGTGGCCTGCTTTCCTTTATTTTGTTTTGCACCTTCCTAGGTTTGGGTAGGCCTTGGTCTAGGCGACTATGGCGACTAGGGTATCTCTAAAACCTCCGGAGCAGTTCCCTCTACTTCCATAGCAACCTTTGGGACAACCCCTTCGGCTGTCACTAATTCCCCAATATCTACAGTTTTTTCCAACATTGACATGACACTATTCAACAGTTCTTGTGTCTCCTATGGAAATTTCTCAAACACTGAACTCAATATCAGAGCTTCAAATAATTCATGATTCATACACGTCTGAGAGCTCAACAACTCAATGCTCAAAATGCTAAGTGTTCTTCGTTGGGAAACCACATGTAATTTATAGGCAATTTTGAATTCAAATCATATCGTTCCCCCCAAAATCGGTTCATTAATGCTATATTGGCGGCATATTTTCAAGGATATCGCCCATAAATTTCATCTTAAATGTCGTCCCTCTACTCCATTTGGTCCTAGGTAGTGCATCCTTTTGCGCATTGGTGTGGTCTCTGTGACATCTCCTCATTCTGCGCAATTTCTTCATCGCGTAGTTCCCCAACTTGGGCAGTGTAGTTTATAGTCCTGCGCCTTCTTTTAGCTACCTGGAGCACTAAGAATATGCTACCTTCATAGAGTCACCTAGCTGGATCATCAGTGTATGGCTTCAATCGGCTACCATTCACCTTTCCTAGGAAGGGCTCCCCATTTAACTTAACCAACTAAACTACTCCACCATTTGTAATCTCTTTGATGACATAGGGCCCCAGCCAGTGCATCCTAAATTTCACTGGAAATTGAAAAAAAATTGTGTCATATAGAAAAAATAGATCATGTACCTTGAAGGTGTGCATTTTAATGTGCCGAACATGCCATGCCTTTTCACGCTCCTTCTGAACTTGTTGATGAAATCCAGCTAGAAATCGATCCTCTTCAAGCTCTGCTAGCTATGCGAGAGTCTCTTCCAAGGCTCCATGGCCTGCCATTCCTATGAGTTGCGCTATGCGCAGACTAGGTACAATGTATTCCATTGGCATCACAGCTTCTATGCCATACACAAGTCTAAAAGGCATTTTCCTAGTCAACTTCTTGCAAGTTGTTTTGTAGGCCCATAGCACTACTCGTACACGCACATCCCAGTCACTTCTTTGAGCATTGTAGACCTTTTTTAGTACATTCTCTAGTATCTTATTGAATGATTCCACCATCCCATTGGCCTATGGGTGATAAGGCATGCTCTTCTGATGATACACCTAAAATTCTTCCGTCAACGTGCTTATTGTTTCATTAAGGAAGTGTGTACCGCAATCAGTCATCAAGATTTTTGGACAACAAAATCTCGTCAATACATATTCAAAAAGAAACTTTGTTGTTGTCACTCCGGTATAGTCCTTCATAGGATGCACCTCTGCACACCTGGTCAAGTACTTTGTCATGGTGATGATGTACCACGCACTTGTTTTCTTTCCTAGAGGCTGAATTGGTCTCACAAAGTCAATTACCCATTTGTCGAATGGTTGTAATGTCACCTGCAGTATCAACGGAAATTCATCCCTCCACGATGGCCTACTAGTCCTTTGACATGAGTCACAAGCCCTACAATATGCTTTCCCATCCTTATGGAGAGTTTCCCACCACAATGTAGCACGCAAAACCTTCTGTGTTGTCACTTTTCCTGCATAATTTCCTATTGCAACTCTGCCATGAGCCTCTGCGAGGATGCTACTTCACTCAAAGTCGGGTACATAACATCGCAATATTTCGTCTGACCCCATTTTGTACAAATGTCCTGCAATGATAGAGAAGTCCGTTGCACGCACTACTAACTCCTTCTTTTGCTAGCTTGTATACCCTTTTGGAGCAGTCTGCGTTGTCGGATATTGTATGATATATTCAAAGTGATTGTCCGCAATGTGTACCATAAAGAGTTGCCCATTAGGTAGTCCTTCCTCCAAATTAGTGTGCTCCTCTCCCATTTCGATGCACGACAGATGATCTGGTCCCACGTTTAATCGTCCAGGCTTCACAATAACTTCAAAATCATACTCCTGGAATAATAACAAACACCTGTAGATCTTCCCCCCAACATAGGCTTATTAACCAGGTATTTTAATGGAGAATGATCTGTATACATCTTAAAATTTCCACCCATCAAATAGTGCCTGAACCTTTGGAGCGCGTATACCATGGCTAGTCCTTTGCGCTCTATAGTGGAATAGTTCTTCTCAACCTTGGACAACTTCCTTCTCGCGAATGCTATAGGATGGTCCAATTCCAGCTGGCCCACCTGTGTCAACATGGCCCCCAACACGATACTGTTGAAAAATGTGCAAGAAGAAATGTTAAATTTAGAATGTGCTAAAATTAGGACTCTTAAAAATATCATGTCTAAAAATAGCAGTTTGGCCAGTGAGGTCATTGGCCACCTATGGTGAGAGGTGAAACTGCTAAAAATAAAAAGTTCTAAAAATAGCATTTCTGGGTCCCTTCCTATTTTTAGCTATCCTTGGTCTAACTATAGGAAGTAAAAACTAATTTTGTCTTACCAACAGTTTAAAATATTAATTAATTAATCTCCATGAGTTAATTAGTTAAGGAAAAGCAAACTTGAAGTCTTTGTGAGAACATGCAATTATTTCTCCACTAATTGGGGAATGTGTCCTTGATTTGCTCCACTGATTGAGAAATTAAGGATGAGTTCTATATTGAGAGAATCAGTTGACTTAGTTCTAACTAGTCAAGTCTAGTTAGATTATTTTAACAAGTTGTTAAAATAATAAAATATAGTTTGTTAATGCTTGCATACATGTGACAACTATTATTTTTGATAACTAAGGATTCACTAATAAATAACTAATGCATCGCAGTTCAGACAAAGACCCAGTTGAGATCAGATGAGGGACACTGTACTTTCAGATGCTAGGATATCTCTAGTAAGTATTCCTATCATAAGAAAGGAATCTATTTTCTCACTGACTACGTAGTTGGACCTAAGGTGACATCAGGTATGATCAGGCAAAATTTCAGCCTATATAATGAGGCCTAGGTAGTCCATGATTTACATCATCAGAGACATATTCTAATTACAGAGAGAGCATGATAGCTATTGAGCTAATTATTTTTGTATGTTGTTGAGGATTTCCAATTGATTGATAATACAGTGTTGGCGTTTTATGCTGGTGCTTTCCCCAGTGATATATTCTGTATTATGTGATTGATTCCTTCTTATCAGTTATATGTGTTCATGCTTGATGTTGCTCATGGTTGATTAAATTTCACAAAGTTTATGGTAGATGTAGATCTAGTATTATAATTTAGTACATTGCATATATTAGTTGGATCTGTAGGTGAAATTTCTACATGATATCAGTGAGCTATCTGATTTGTAGAGAAAATTCTACATGCTATCAGAGCACAGGTGATCAAGGAAGAACAATATAGAAGAAGGAATTCGAAGTTTATTATTCGGGATATAGATCTCAGTTCTTATCACATCCAGTTCATTGATGGCTTTCTATGGTTTGAGGCTTGAGTATGCCCTTGATGGCAGCTCAAACTATATAGCTTGGACGGATCACATGGAGGTAGTATTGGAATATAATGGCCTTAAGGACTTAATCGATCAAGATGTCCCTAAGCCAAATGATGCTACTCAAGTTGCGGACTGGAAGAAGTGTGTGGCTAGAGCTAGGAGAATTATCTTGGAGGGAGTTCGAGATCACATTGTTTCAAGTCTCCATGGGAAGGAGACTCCGCATGCAATGTGGAAGACATTGAAATATTTATATCAGAATAGCAATGATCAAAGGAAGTTGGCACTGAAGGACAAACATCAAAGGATCAGGTGTGAAAAGGATGAGACAATCTCTATGTATTTGAACAAGCTCACCTCATGCAGGATGAGCTTGGAAGTTTAGGGATTGTGACCTCAGATGATGATATGGTGAGTCTAGCACTCCTTGTCCTTCCAAAGAGCTGGCATAGCTACCAAGACTCGGTTAATGGAAGGGAGAAACTGCCAGATTGGGAATGACTATGGTCATATTTGACGCAAGAGGAGATCAGACGGAGCACTAGAGACAGTTCTTCATCCTTGGAGGATGAGGAGAACTGTGCCTTAGCGAGTAAGGAAAAGAAGGGGAAGGAGAAGGTTTCTCTTTCTAAACCCATTTCTTCCAATGATGGGAAGAAGGTTGACAAATCAAAAGTGCGATTCTTTCGTTGTCATGAGGTGGGCCATTATGCTCCAAATTGTCCACTGAGGAAATCCAAGAAGGGATCCGGGGAAAGATTTGAAGGTGAGGCACTTGCTTCACAATTTGAATTGGATTTCACACTCTTCGCATGCATGGTTTCATCCATGGTGGGAAGTGGTTGATTTCTTAATAGTGGAGCTTCTTTCCACATGACTGGCAACAAGAGTTTGTTCAGTATTTTTGAGGAGAAAGATCTCCAGATAGTCATAGCGATGGGTAATGATGAGAAGTATAGTGTCTCAGGTGTAGGCATGGTTAATTTTTAGGGGAGCATGGAGCTCGAATTACCTTGACTGATGTAAAGTATGTACCAGTATTGAAGAGAAACTTGGTGTCGATTGCGATGTTGGAAGACAGAGGCTATGATGTTGTCTTCAGTAAGGGAAAGGTTTTCCTTAGACACATTATCACTAGACAGGTGCAGCAGATCAATTCATAAGTCAAGAACTTGTATGCTCTTGAGGTTTAAGATGCATGTAAAGCCTTGAGCAGCAAGGCAACTGATGGAGACTTGGTGGCTGAGAGGGAGGGCATGTTACCTCTCAACATGCAACGCTAGAAGAAGTCTCAGACGATTGTGGAGGAGCCACGATTGGTGTAGTAGCTTCAGGAGGTTGTCGAGCAGCCACAACAGGGGAAGTTGAGTGGAGATCGCGTAGAGACATCTACTCATGCAAATACCTACAGTACGGGGAAACTTTGAGCCAAGTGGGCAGAGGGATCACATGCAACCATACCTCCAGGTAGGAGGTGCGGCAATGTGGAGTGATTGTCCCAAGGAGGAGGGACAGGATCCTTGAGGTACCCAACCTTTTGGATGAGACCTTGCTATGGGAGCCCCATTGTGGAGTAGCAGGAACTGATTGATTGGGTAGAGATAGATGCAGATGGAGTTGCAGAGAGAGCGACAGTGCAGGGAATCCCAAGACAGCGCATAGCTAGCAGGCTACAACAATGTGAGAGGCACAAGTGTTTTGCACAATGCTAGATGGCACAGAGAGGTGTGCAATGGTGTGAGATACATGGAGATGTTGCAGTAGCACAGATGTCAGAGAGGGAGCACTTGTTAGCAGCAGGTAGAGCTTCATCATCAAAGTATGTTCTAGCCCAATAGAGTGGTCAGTTGGGAGTGTTCTTTTCTAAGTGTTGTTGGGGTAAGTGGATTGGGTAGATGTGTTGCATGCAAAACATTCCAGAGTTATAAGATTGAGTTTGAGAGGAAGCCTTTCTTGTTGAGAGGGAGTGTTGAAAAATGTGCAACAATAAATGTTAAATTTAGAATGTGCTAAAAATAGGACTCCTAAAAATTGCATGTCTAAAAATAGCAGTTTGGCCAGTGAGGCCATTGGCCACCTATGGTGAGAGGTGAAAATGCTAAAAATAGAAAGTTCTAAAAATAGCATTTCTGGGTCCCTTCCTATTTTTAGTTGTCTCTGGTCTAACTATAGGAAGTAAAAATGAATTTGGTCTTACCAGCAATTTAAAATATTAATTAATTAATCTCCATCAGTTAATTAGTTAAGGAAAAGCAAACTTGAAGTCTGTGTGAGAACATGCAATTATTTCTCCACTAATCGGGGAATGTGTCCTTGATTTGCTCCACTGATTAAGGAATTAAGGATGAGTTTTATATTGAGAGAATCAGTTGACTTAGTTCTAACTAGTCAAGTCCAGTTAGATTATTTTAACAAGTTGTTAAAATAATAAAATATAGTTTGTTAATTCTTGCATGCATGTGACAACTATTATTTTAGATAACTGAGGATTCACTGATAAATAACTAATGCATGGCAGTTCAGACAAAGACGCAGTTAAGATTAGATGAGGGACATTGTACTATCAGATGCTAGGATATTTCTAGTATGTATTCCTGTCATAAGAAAGGAATATATTTTCTCTATGACTACATAGTTGGACCTAAGGTGACAACAGGTATGATCAGGCCAAATTTCAGCCTATATAATGAGGCCAAGGTAGTCCATGATTTACATCATCAGAGACATCTTCTGATTACAAAGAGAGCATGATAGCTATTGAGTTGATTCTTTTTGTATGTTGTTGAGGATTTCAACTGATTGATAATACAGTGTTAGGGTTTTATGCTGGTGCTTTCCCCAGTGATATATTCTGTGTTATGTGATTGATTCCTCATTATCAGTTATATGTGTTCATGCTTGATGTTGCTTATGGTTGATTAGCTTCCACAAGTTTTATGGTAAATGTAGATCTAGTATTATGCTTTAGTACATTGCATATATTAGTTGGATTTGCAGGTGAAATTTCTACATGATATCAGTGAGCTAGCTGATTTGTAGAGAAAATTCTACAGATACATGGGGCATCCACATGCACATTAAATTCTTTCTTCCAGTCCGAAAAGACTAGGATTGGTGCGGTGACCATTTCCTCTTTTAGCACATCCAAGGTCTTCTGGTATTCATCACTCTAACAGAACGTAGCATCCTTTTTCAACAACTTATCCACGGGCGCAGTGATATGGGAATAGCTCTTGATGAACTTCCTATAGTATCCAGTATGCCCCAGGCTACGCAGAGCTGTTTCACATTCCTTGGTACCTCCAAGTTGATTATCACTGCAATCTTTGCAGGGTCTACCATCAATCCCTGTCTGCACACCACATGCCCTAGCAGGATCTCAAAAGGGACACAAAACAGACACTTCCTCATATTTAGCGCAATCTGGTATCTCCGACATGTATCTAACATTAAGCACAAACTTACCACATGACGTATGACCAATCCAAACACTGTCCAATCGTCAAAGTACACCTCATTCTTTAGCCCAAAAGGCATTACAGTATATTGAAAACATCCCCATTCTGTCATGAAGGTCATATTGCTTCTATCTTGAAGCATAATTTTGATTTGATGATACCCAAAGAACCCATCAGTGAAAGAGTATGCTTCTTGGCCACCTACATTATCTAGGACTTCATCAGTGAATGGGGTCGGGAAGGGGTCATGCACGCTAGAATCATTTAGCTTCTGGAGATCCACACATGTTATTTCTTCTTTCTATTTCTTTTCCTGAACCACTATTGGGGTTACCCAATCAGATTCCTCTACTATTTCAATAATTCATGTTGCGAGCATCTTATCCAACTCAATGCAAACCCTTTCCTTATACTTATGATTAAGGAGGTAAGGTCTTTATTTTATAGACTTCGCATATGGTTTTAGGGTGATCTTCATGACACCCAGGTCTCCTATTATCCCTTTTAGATTAGAAAAATTTGTGGGGAACAAATCTTGATATTTGTGGAGGAGCTCAGTGACATTGTTTGCTGTCGCATCATCCCAATAGTCCCCAATCTTTGCAAATTTTGGTTCCACCTCTATGCCAATGATGACCTGTCGAGTTTTCAGTGGTGCGATTATGTCAGGATCCTCTACCTGTGGACCTTCAATCTCGCAATGACCTTCAGTTTCCAGAATATTAACTTTTTGGGGATCCTCATCTTCTTCTTCAATGGTCACATTATAGCATTCTAGTGCATGGCTCAACTAGCTAGTCCAATTAGGTTGGATCAAGTCCAAAGGATCTTGCCGTATCCTAAAGATTGTTGCTTTAACCTCCTTAACATTGCGTCAATATAGTCAAACCCATCCTCAAAGCTGAACGTCATTAAAAATCCCTGGTGTAGGATGTCCCATTCTTCAGTGCTATGGCGGAGCTTAGTTTCCAAATACCAATTCATCGGTATGACACCCAGGGTATGACAAGATAGATGCACCCATTCAGGTTGGGGCTTCATGCCATAAGCCTTATTCCATTTAGCCCGGTGATTGCGCAGGTCACCTCTTCCATCATACTTATCTATCATCCACACTTTTGGCTGCCAAAAATGTATTCTCATCATCCTCTATAGTCGTGCCAATCATTGAAACTATCTTTGTGCATACCCCACCATCTTGCAGGTGTAGGACACAGTACCCAGTCCAAGGCCTAGAAGTGATGTTTCTCTGGTACTTCTCTTTCAAATGCATCCAAAAAGTAATCAACATCAGTTATCCGATCATAATAAGGAAAATCCCTGACTTCAGATGACACACAATGCAATGACTTGGTAATCATATTATAATGCATCATCAAAACTTCATGTAGTCGGTTCTGCTAATGCTCCAATTCTTCATTCGAATATGATGTGCAGGAGCTTCTGCGATCCCGTGCAATGCATATATACATTGTTGGATTTACACAATCCTAGTCTCGCATCGTTATCTTGTAAATCTGGTCCAGATTGTCATTGCTTTCATAATCTTAGACTGGTTCTATATAGCGCAGTCTCTTTGCGGGATCTAGTGATACCACTATGCGGAGCGACTTGTTTTCAAATATCATCTTTCACTTCTTCAGGTTGATTACCCCATTCATATCAGTGGCCTAATCGATTCTAAGGAGCGCAAGGGAGGGATGTCTATCATCCATAATCTCTATTACCTCAAAGTCTGCCAGCACCCTCGATGTCAATTTTGACCCCTTGGAGCCTCCCCATTGGGATAATTTTCTGTTGATTCACCATTCTTAACTATATTAGAAACCACTGAAGTGCAGGTCTCCCCATTCTTTCCCAGGTCTATTTTGGAAAAACATTTGCATCGGACCCTAGATCCAAGATAACATGGTCCATCTCATATTCCCATAGCTATGTGGCGAGTCTCATCTCCCGCATGGTCCTTTCCTTATGCTTGCCAAGCTTCTTGACCACGTGCGGTTCACTAGTAGTGCCATCCTTACCAGCGCATTGATTGATCAGTTACTGTAGGCCCTTCACAACCTTACTGCCATGGAGCAGCTTCGTGTACGTCTCCAAGAACATGGTAATCATGGATGGGTCCATTTCCTCAATTAGTCTCTCCTGACTTCTGGAGGTAGAGGCCTTAGCGAAGCTTTTCTTTACTTCCATAAATTTTTCTTTTGCGTGCTCCAAATCAAATCCAGTCTCCTTTTCTGGTGCTTTGCAGACCCATTCACCTTCTGCAGGCTGCTTCCCTTTATCCTCCCTAGTCATGGTTCCTCTCCGCAGTATAATGTTTAACTTAGGGTCTTCCTCATGAGGCTCAATCGTCATCATCTAGAGGTTTTGCATTGGTTGCAGAGGCTATGCCCCCTTTTCGCAAATCTTAGCCAACAATATTGGGAAATCCTCAGTCGCATGGTCAAACTGAGTATAGTAGAGGCATGACAATCATGTTGGATTTGGATAGTCCCTCGTGTAGTGTATTGGGCCTCTACAATTGTAATAAATCAGCTATCCTCGGCCTCTCCCAGGCCCTCCTCCACCTCGGCCTTAGTTGCACTCCTGATACTCACCTCACATTCCCCCAATGCTTTGGCCTGGAGGTCGCATTTCTATTTGCACTCGTATGCGTTGTCCTATCCATCATCAATTCGTAACTTTGATAATTGCACTCGTCATGGCCTACTGATTGACAGAAATTTAAGAACAATTGGTGTGGTGTTTTTACAAATTTCTGTAGCAAGTGGAAATTATCAATCATATGTTTCCCTGCTACCTAACATATAGCATACCATAACGTAGGCCCTGCACTTGGCCTTGCCACAATTAGTGGTCTTAGAGGCATTGGTCCTCCTGCTACAACATAGTTCATGAAAATGGGGCGGTGATCCTTGTCATGCCCCTGACCCTTGCATTATGCACCAAACTTCTTCATGCGCCTCTGGGCGAGTAGTTCTATCCTGCTTCAAACTTTGCATTTCAAGACAAAGTTTTTGAAACTATGCATGAATTTGTTGAATGACCATATTTGGATCTTGCATCGGTGTTTCATGTAGTCTCATTGCAATCTCCAAGGCTTCTGCCTGAGTCATAATATTGTGTTGTGATAGTGCAACGCTTAGGTGAGGCAAGAGCGAAGCCACAAACCATTCGCAGTGTTGCCCATCTGTCAAATTCATATTAGCTTCATGGATTTTACACTTCAATCTCTGATCTAACTCCCAAGTGATCTCACCTAGTTTCATCACGATTTCCTAGAATCCCACAATCGACTACTATTCAGACTTAGGCCTACTGAATTCTTTATTTAGTGTGGTTCTACCAGCATAGTTACCTGGTTATCATTAGAGTACTTGATGTACCAGGTTAGTGTGCTATCCTACAAAGAACTAACCAACGTTGATTTCTTCATGTGATCATCCATGATGCCCTGAGCTTCCCATACAACATTTATGATGAACCAAAATTGGTTCAGGTCCTTATTCCCTACACCCTTGAATATAGGTAGTTTTATGAAGTTCTCCATATTGAACAGTGGAGGTGGTGGTGGTGTGGGTGATGGGGTGAGTGGTGGAGGCAAGGATGGAGGTGGTGTGGATGGATGTGATGAGGGTGGAGGTAGTGTAGGTATTCGCGGGAACCCTTGTCATATCAACTGACTAGCACTCAAGGGAGAAAAATATGGTGTTCCTTCATTGTCACTTAAAGGAGATCCGATAAGTGGGCTATACTCAGGACCTTTTCTTCCTCCATCTTTGAAATGTTTTCCACTTCGCGTAGCTCCAAACATCAAGGTAATTGCATAACTTGATGTTCACATAAGAGCATCTTAATCCAAGTATTCAATTATTTTAAATACTGACCTTGCAGTCATTTGAAGAAGCGGTGCTTTGCTTTGAAGTAACTGACAAAGGTATCGACTGTGAAATCTGTCACAAATCCTCCTATGATGTGGTCGAGCCAATGGTCAAAGTTTCCAACCTCCTTGCTAGCTCTGGTACCCAAACAATCAGCTTGTCAAGCCTCCATCTTCCTTAACCATCTGCCAACTTTGTGATGCACTCGTATAACTCAACTGGGAAGGAACAGAAGAAGATTTCATGTATTTCTGTGTACAAGTATCTGTCCAACCATTGTTCTTTCGTCAATCACAAATTCTTGTTTTCTTTCGCCATGAATTCGTGGATCTTTCTATCCAACCAGGTTTCAATTTCTTTCTTAGTTGGATTCCAATGATACGACATCACACATCTCTCATGTAGATCCTGGTCCCAACAATGGGATCATTTGTTGGCTTGATGGGCCCTGACCTAGGTTCAGCGTTAGTCATCCAAGCAAATATCTACACTACTAGCCCTTTTGGAATCAGCCCACAGAGCATGGACCAAAGTCTCACCCGATGTAGTACGGGGGGATGTCGGAACCAAGTTTCCGCACCCTGGGATGGTCGTGATGTCGATCTATACTTCCTAATCCTACCTTTGTGCAGATCGATAAAATTTAGGGCTTATCAATGTTCCTTCTCTTTCATCCTTTAGTACCTCCACGAAGGTACCCAACTGATCTTCGTGCGGCCCTCACCTGAGGTCCAAGCACTTACGCGCCTCCATGGCTAAGTTATTGTATAAGTTCCACAATTATCTTTAAGTGTTATCTAATCTAAAATGCATTTATAGTTATCTTCGCATAATCCTATATTCTTTTTTGTGTTCAGTTAATAGATATAATAGAATAAATTCACACATTAAATAAGCATTATAATGTAAACCTAGATCGTATCATAATATAATCACATGCATTAAACAGAGACAAAATACACAGTGATTTGCAGAATACTTCTCTTTATTGATATCTCAAGTTCAGTACAGACTCTATCCACCTGGCGCACACAGCTGCAGGGGTCCACGCACTCAGCTGTGGACTTCCACCCTAGGCCTCTACGCACTCAGTTGCAAAACCTCTACCTACACTAAGACCCAAGAATACTTATAACTTCTTACCCAAAACTCTTCTTATTACTACTATCTCCCTTAGACTCTTCTAAGACTCCATTTTTATACAATCCCATGGTCTGTGGATCATGGGTAGATCTTTACAGCCGACATGAGACTTTACAAAACAAGGGTGGACAACCCTTTGACATCTTCACACTCTGTGACCACAAAATGCGGAGACTTTACATCTTTATTACAAAGTTTGGGCCTTTGGCCCCAAAACTAGCTCTTGGGGGAACCCGTTCCCAACAAAAGTTGTTGAGGAAGGAAGGGGGGTTTTGGTAGTAGGATGACAAGTGAAAATGAAAATTCTTAGCTATGAAAACCCATAGTATTACCCACGCACAAGAAATATTATTCTTTTTATGGTTGAAAATACTGCTAAACAAATGAAAAATTGCATAAAACATAGTTTCAAAAGGAAAGCTAATATAAGATCTAGCTATTGCAAAAGTAGAAAAAATATGCTTTTTTTTCCAACACCAAGTATACAACCACACCTCCCACAATGGATATGATTGATAGACCTGCAAAAGAAACTCTTTCATAAACAAATCTTATTAGAAAACAAGGAAACTCTAGTAAACTATGGACATGAAAGAAAATGCATAATAAAATGTACAAAGGAGAGAGGCTAGAGGCTTTGAGTTTGGCCCCAACCCAAGGGGACTCAACTCTCTAAAAAAAACCCATATTTAATATGGCAAAATTCTTTTGATTGATATAAATAATGCTCAGGTACATGATATGGAAATTAAAAATCTTAAGTACAACCTCCTAGCTTTAGTAGAATCTATCCTTTTCTAAAATTTCAAATCCTTTTGAGCCATTGGGCTTCTTTATTTACATAAAAGTGGCTAAGGGTGCAACCTCCTTGGAAGGAGGGATGTTTCCCTCCAAAATCCCTAGGAAGGTGGATCTAGCTCCCTGAGATCCTCGCAAGAATTAAATGCATCCATTTTCCATCAGATCCTTGAGTTGTAGGTGAGTAAACATAAGGAAGGACAAGTTGAAGGTGGGTAAATGTAGGGGACAATCCTCCTACACCCCCTTCAGAAATTTCCCACCATATCTTTGCACATTAAATGCTCATTCTCTCGCACATTAAACTATGTTAGGCTATAGGATATGACAATATTCTTTTCATAACCTAATGAACACATTATAGCTCAAAACATGTCATCAAATGCAAATAGAGAAATGTAAAATCATGCAAAAAAATGGCCAAATGGGCCTTGTTGTTTACTTCTTAGGAGGCTCATCATCACCCCCTACTGAAAGGGTTGCTCACCCTCTCATCAACTTAGTCACTTATTTGTATCTTATTCATGGGCTTGGTGGCCTCCTTAGAATCCCAAGGAACTTTAGAAGGAGTTCCCTCCTTAGGGTAAAATCCCACATTTGATTCTATCTCTATCCGCTCCCTTCTCTCCTATAACCCCAATAGCAAAGGAGGTTGAGTTTTAGCCCAATCCAATTAATATTTTTCCTTTGAATTATTATTTTGTAGAGGGGTGTCCTTTCTAAGGCATTTAACATCGTCTTTGGGGAGTGGTGCTCCTCGATTCTTAGACCATGTGGAAGAGTGTGCCATCTTCTTTGGAAGACCTATAAACTTCCAGTTCCTAGCATCCTAAAAATATCCTCAAAATGAAATATATCATATTCTTTTTTTCAATGTAAAGAGGGGATAATCTAGGATATTTAGAGATGATTCTATGATTATTTATCACAGCTTTGGGACTTGTCATCTCTCCTTTGATGTCTAAAAGCTCATTTTCCTCTTTGGACATGAATTTCTTAATTTATTTAGCCCTGGAATTCTCATGGGAAATCCAACAGGTTAGTGGCATTAATTGTGCATCCCCCAATATTGAATTAGGGTCCCAGAAGTTCATACATGTTAGAATCAGGTTCTGCATGTAGAACTCAACCAATTTGGCTTTGTCTTCACTGTTGACTCTTTGGGAAAAATAAATGAACTTCTTGTAGTCCTGAAATGGAAGAGAACCATATTGTGTTAAGGTTTTTATCGAAAACTGAATCCACTTCTCCTTAAGGAACACTACATAGGTTTTCGATGGGTGTCTACATTGTATGGTCTCAATATCCAAGATTTCCATAGTGTTGTAGAAAATTTGTTATAGGTTAACACGATAATGCAATATAAATCAAGTAGAATACTATAACCTACTTCTACTATCAATTTACGGAAGCTTGAGGATTGAGCTGAACAATATAACCAGAAGAAGAATCAATGGCACAATACACATGAAAATACTTTTGGGGAAAGCCTCAGTTAAAAACCCCACACTATTGTATTATCATACATGCTGGAAATACATAGGAATTATACAAGGCCTTAGCTATCATAGCTAGCCAGGTCTCAGTATAATCCTCACAAGAAATCTTGGATTCTTTCCAGCCTTCCTCTCTACCCTCCAAGCTCCTATTTCCTTACATTGTTCCTTGTGGATGATTTGCCTATTACCAAGTGGAAAACCAAACCTTCAAAACTGCGCAATCCTCAAGGATGAATCCTTGACTGCATGCATGAGTTTTCTCCATGATAAAACACATGCAACTAATAGTACACTTTCCTTGAATAGTAATCTCAACTTGGTCGTTCTCAGAATAGACATGCATGAGTTTCTGATGAGGGAATCTTCAGCTAACTGGAGTAGCACTAGTTGAGTGCATTAATGCATCAACTGACTGTTAACTCATTATTAGTTCCTCAAACAGTTTGGAACTAATTTAATTGGACTTAACTCAGTAAACTGAGTTAACTAATTACAACT